>CM017557.1:83090864-83110864 GCA_007844125.1 Sinonovacula constricta | reverse complement strand
AAAAAGGTAATTAGATGTATTTAAAGATTGTCAGTAAAACCATCTCATGAAAATAAACGCAACACTGTATATGCTTTAGTTTATGAACAACAAGATGAAAACTCACAATACACTTTTACAGATTATTAGGAATGATCAGAGATTTAAATGTTGACGGTTTTCGTGTTTGTTATTTTATTATTGTTATTATTGTTGATGTTTTATTTTTTACTTTTGACTTTACAATCCATCTCAGCGACTAATAATTATCAATATAGCAACGGCCAGCTATTTTGGAGGAGGAAGATCCCAAACTAATGTCTTGATAGAACCAACAACGCACCGCAGCTGGAAAACCTTCTCACATTAAGAACACACTGTTTTTACTGGTGCAAAGTATAATGTAAACAACATAATTTACATCTATTCAGTTTAATGTTTAATTCATGAACATGTCTTAAACATTGAACTAAAGTGTTTTTCTCCAAATAATGTATTATGTTGAATGAAAGTTTATGATTTGATTTTAGCAAAAACTAATCGAGGTCATTATGTTTGTTTTACTAACAGAAGTTGGTAGCTAGGTTATATAAGCGTGTATGAAATGAGTCCACCACTAAATTGAAATAACGTATAACAGCTGTAAGGTTTATATATGGCACTTGCAGATGTTACGTAAATCTTTGTTGTGACATAGGTATCTTTAACAAAGCAGATGTTTTTGTTTGTTTTTTGTTTTTTTTTTAAAAACAACATTAACTCAAAGACACTAGAAAGATCAGTATACCTTTTATTAACGACACTTTCTTTGACCTTAAAAGGACGATTTTCTATTTTCATTTTTATCAATATAAACTTTGTGAATTTTGTGAAAATGTACAATAACTTTTTGTATTTGCAAGCTCACATTTCTACATGATCTATTCAATAGAACCAATCAAGTCCATTCCAATGTACCTGTAAGGCCCGCTTCCAATAACCTTCACATTTACAAAACAGTTGCAGCGACCACAATAGGTAACTATATATACGCTACAGGTAATGGAAATCCCGCTAAATATCAGTTGTGCAACGAAATGCTATTCAATGGATTGTAGGCTTTCGATCAATAATAGCTTGTATAGATATGATATTTTGCAAGTAGTGAAACTCATTGATCCACATTCGAACCTAATGCGTAATACTTAATGTAACTGCACACAGAACTCAGTACGTGTAGCGCGATGAATACACAAGGTATGAATAAATAATATACAGATTTCGGAGATCAAAAACAGACTAACGCAATTATATTGAAGGCAATACAAATGTTATATGCGACTGCATCTAACGTATCCATCATACGTGTAATGTTTATATTTCGGACCCACTTCTTTTTTTAACATTACACGTCGAAAACTATGCTTAAGTACCCAAATAAAAATATCGGTATGTTTACCAGGTATTTAAGTTCAAATGTCGCGTCTGTTAACATGTTGACATTCAATTCGATTCTCCCGGTTTCACATTATCTGCTTATGATAATTTCGTAATTATACAGCGCTTAAAGAAACATGTTTTCGGTTTTATCTATTTACGTGGTGTTTTTCGTAATTCAGTGTTGCTTTGCCTTTTTATCAACTTACCAGCATCAGATATTATTGTTCGAATTACAGCCGTTAAATGTCAAATGTGCGTGTCAGGAGTCAGCACTGCGCCTTTTTGTTGTTTTTAAAGTCGTAATTATAAACAATAGATTGTTATGAAAAAAATATGGCTTATGCTGGGTGACTTCAATCACCTCAACCGATTAGGCAATCACGTTTAAAGTCAAGTTAATACGCTATACAAAAGGCAATGCACTCATCAAGAGCGAACTGATTATTTCGTCAAAATCGTGCAATAGTACCTTAACACAAGACATTATATGCTTTCAATTGGTCTTTACTATATTCGCATGTAGATAAGTTTCATTCTATTCGTCGCGGTAAAAATAAAATGCATTGGTATTTCATATCATATATCATATGAATATTGGATCTGTACACGAACATATCATTGTATAATTGCCTCAATAGTTGTGACATAAAATTCCATCAATCAATAGGTTATACATTGTAAAGTTTCCAAGCTACTGGATGCACAATACAAGAACCATTCGCTTTACGCAACACTCCTTACCTATTTTAACTGCGTTAAATTTAGGTGAACTGGTAATGAAGTATTTAATTTGTATAGTGTTTTGTAATATGTGCATGCAGCATCTGATAACGACAACAATGTAGTTCTGAACTTATTTCTAAGTACCACTAGTACCAGTATATTTGTGTTTCTTCATATTATATATGACCAATCTTGGTCTGAGCAGGATTTTTACATAAAAAATATATGTTAATTTTACTTATATAATCTGAACATTCTCGACATGCCTCTCCAGTTCCATACAATTTACCCAATACTTATTTACTCTTCCACAAAGTCCACCTGACCTGATCATATTAATAGCAAAGCGTTTTAATCAAATATGTTATATATCTTTGGACAAAGAGATTGTTGCCAAACTCACATTGCCGCCTGTACAACTTTTTAAGCGCCCATCTTTCCGTTCTGGCACCATATGATTGACCAATAACAGCTTAATACCTCCACATACTGCCATAAATTAAACATCAATTACTGTTTAATTACATTCTGAGAAACTTTTGACATAACGACATGATTAATTACAAAGAAATACAGCTCTAAACTAATAAGATTTCTGAATATGCAATGTAAAGTACTCGCATAATTAACATACCCACTAAATACACCTTTATACTACCACATACTTCCTAAGACCTCAATGTTCTGTATAATATGGCTAGGTGATGATTAATGTTTACTGTTCACAACATGCATTTACATTTAAAGCAGCTTATATTTGCTTCATTTGAAAACAATCTCTTGACTCAAATATTGTTGGTAATGTGGATAGCTTCAGCATCTGTCTAAACATCCATCGTTTAATTAAGATCTAATGTCTAGATTTAATTGAAATACTAATTAGGTATGACAGTCTTTCTCAAAACTAGACTGTGTATACTGACAGCATGAAATTTGTATTGAGCTTCTAACGTCTCTGCTGATATTTGCGTAAACGTATCTGATCATTGATATGATCGTTGAAAAAAATGCAAACAATATTAATTAACTCTTGATTACTCATAAATTGTTTTATTTTGTGTAATGTTTATAACTGATAACTATCACTTGCAACCGTCTGGTATGAGTGAATGCGTATGGGCATTATACAAAATAGCAGACCGGATTGTAAATAAGGGCAAAAAACTCTAACCCAACATGTAACCCTATCCTACCTTAGGCGTATGTTTCACTTGTATATCAGCCAGCTAGAAGTTGTCTGATCTGCTCTGCTTGTGAATTAAAAGCTCCACTTTGTATTACCTCTGAACGGCCATGTTGGAGTAAGTTTGTATTTAGTATTAAAGTCTGATTTTGGTTAATTCCCACAAAGGATTAGAAGTAAGTATTATATTAAATATGGAACATAGTGACAGTGTCACACTCAGAGGCTAGAGGTTGGAAGTTCAATCCACAACCACAACTGAGTCAAATGATTTCCAAGAGAATAGTAAACAGTGTTCTCATATATCGATGAAGGAAAGCAGTGTTCTAGGACTCAACTATCTGATGAAACTATCTCAGCAGGAGCATTCTGTAATATACGTGACATATTTTAAGGTGGGCATACATGTCTGCCTATAATGATTAAAGGGCTATTACAGCCAAGAGAAACTTATGAGACATCAAAATCAAGACTGATATCAACTGTGCACCATTACAAAATGGCAAACCCACAATGAATGTTATTCGTGCTTAAACACAATTAACTTTAAAATGTAGTTAAATGTAGTGAATGATAATTCCACACCAAAATGCTGACCAAAATGCAAATTATTTGTTGTTAGAGGCCCGGCCGAAATAATATTGCGTAATCAGTCAACAGTGACTTTTTTGTACTTTCGTATCATGCTGGATTTCCAAGATTTCATATCGTACCCGTTAGAACACACTAAATATAGACACAGATTTTATGCCTACCTGTGTTTACCACAAACCTCACAAAGCGAAACGAATACTTCATAACCTTGAGCATTATTGTTTTTAATTATTTCGGTCTCTATAAATAATGGCAAACTGTCTATTGACAGCATGAGGTCTAGCTAACATACATTGTGTCATTGTTTCAATCAAGATAGCTGTCAACCATATTTCATACTACAATATTGCTTTTACAACCTCCTCGCCGTTGTTTCAATGCCTGTTATTTTGCTACTTAAATTGGATTTATTTGGCAATCCATTTTAGGTAGAATCACTTACTTACTACAAAAGGAAGTCCCTCCCCTCACTCCAATAGTTTCTCTCCCTAATGTCAGAATTAGTCAATGACTAACGAAGACCTACATATGCGGTACTTTCAAAGTATTGGCGGCCTTAACTAGGACTAATAGCTAATAAGTTATAAATAACAAATGGTGTTGTTTTCAATCCGGTCGGCCCATATGCTTTCATACCGTACCGAATTTTAAATTTAATTAGCGCTTGATATAGAGTTGAAGATAAGACAATGGCACGTTTCCTATGTTATTTAATTTCTTGCAGCTATCCCATTGATGTAGGTTATTCGATACATATAAATAAATCACTTGAGCGTGTATAAGCCCTCAAACAGATTGCCACTTTTATGTCACCACGTTTGTACTCAAATTAGACGGGCAGTGTGAACGTATGTGGTCATTTAGCTACAATGTACAGCACCTACATCCGGTCTCAAAACATGTCATATCGTCTAAGGAATTTCACTTCAGTTAAACACACAGACAGATCTAGGAATAGGGATAGAAAATCGAAATATACGTGTAGAGTGGTGTTAGAATGTTAGTCAAATACAGATTTAAAGTGATTTATCTTAGTATGGTACACTTTTACATACTTGCTCAATGTTTAAGGAGGTTATCATATTGGCTTCACTTACCTATTATTTGAATAAACATTTTACCTTTTAGACGGAAATAGTTGTCTTGTTTCATTTGAAACGTGTGAACACATTATCGCCCGCATATGCTGGAAGTGGGCCGAACAGGGCAGAACTATTTGGACTATGACGAGTTCGTACAGTCTTAAGAGGCCGAGTTGAAAGTTTACCATAACAGAATGCCGCATTTGGTACTTTATTTTGTGTGACCGTACAGTGTGTTTATCGAAGCGAACACCGTACTGCAGCGTATCGTGTAGATTTTCTATCGTAACGCATACCGTGTCTGGTATTAGCCGTAACGTACGTGGTATCGTACATCGAACGTAATTGTACCGTACCTAAATCGTATCCTGTGACAGCCGTTACGGTTCAAGAACTGTATAACCACTGCTAGGCGAAAAAAGATAAATATGTACTTATCATGAAGGATCCAGACACCGGAGCCGCCTGTGTTAATGTGGTGACTGTTAGGGTGTAACTATGGTAACCGTTTGGAATAGATGCTGTCGAGTTCCATGTACATGTGAAGTCAGAGACGAATTTAGGACTGGACCAACACGCAAACGTGACTGGCAACTCGATGGTAGGATTGATCTTAAATAATCATAGACAAATCAAAAGCTATCTACTTAAACCATGTTGTTGTTTTTTACCTCTGCCAACTATTACATGGCAAGTTTATGCATTGATATACCCCTCACTGAAATATACTGGATACAGGTAAAACGGCGATTTCTCTCTACTATGTCTATCTTTAAAATTTCAATATACTTGTAAACATAAGTATAATGCTTATTCTAGCTTTTTTGCATTCTTGTTTAAATTCGTATATTGTACAAAATTAAATCTTCTTTTTGTAGCAGAGTGTTGATTTTGATTTGAACTGGAATATGACATGACTTTGACTACGTATGAATAGTTGTTTTAAACATTTTAGAACTGTGTATTCCTTAATCTGAACCAAACACTACATTTAATTACATGGAAATTGCACATGGACACCAACGATACAGTATTATATATATATATATATATATATATATATATATATATATATATATATATATATATATATATATATATAGATATAGATATATAGATAGATAGATAGATAGATATATATATATATATATATATATATATATATATATATATATATATATATATATATATATATATATATATATATATATATATATATATATATATATATATATGTTCGTTCTTATACGTCAGAAACAATCATATTTCGTTTGTATTTCCAATGAGTATAGCCGATACACGCGTTACTCTCAAAACAAACTACTCAATAATATTAAAGAAAGGAGATGGTCGTGGAACAATTCATTGGGGATATGTTGATGAATTAGTTTAGCTCAATGGTCCAACAGGAAGTTGTTAATTGAGACTTATCAATAAGTTTCTGATGGGGGGGGGGGGTGAAGTCCACGTCCACAAATGAATGTAAACTATTTTTGTACAATATCTTTAACCCATAATTGGACGGCAAGATTGATTTATTCATCAGGTATAGTACTTTTTAATTTTAACCTAGTTGCAGGATAAAGGTCACCTTATTGCTACGTCTTTTAAGACTCCAAAGACAACCTGTGGTAAAAAATAAATCTACATAATTTGTAATGATAACCTGCACGTAAATATGAGATGTAAAGTCTCCTTTGTCGTCTACCTATCTAAAATTTTATTAAAAAAGTGTAATACTTCTGTTTTGTTAAAAAACGTTTTTATTCTCTCCAAACTGATTATAACAATCAAATTCAGTTCGTATTTGTATAACTACATACTAACATTGATACATGACTTACCTAAAATAACACATTGTGTGCAATCAAAACATATATACAATATACTAACTTCTGAGTGTTACTAACTTCGATAAGCCTGTTAAAAAAATATTGTGGTCAACATCTCCTGTTTGCTGCCGAAAAAAGTCCCTTACCAGTTCGTGTGGCTTGCACAGTATATAGGCTGCCGAGAAACCTCATTGTCAGTTCCTGTGACCAGCAGCTTCCATTTGCTACCGAAAAAACTTGTTATTACTTCCTCTTATCATCACTATTTATCATCGAATTACATTCTTATCTAAGTGTTTGTTGAGTCGAGTACGTATCAAATCCACAGACACACTGGTGCGCCACAAAATCCGAGAGTTGTATGGCGATGATGGTAAGCAGCACCTGACTGGCGGATGTTACAGTAGCAAGGTATCTGCCTCGGTCAGCTCAAGCCAGTGGGCCTAAACTGTTATATACAGTGACACCTTATGTTCTGAATCTTTGTTACAGTCAGTGGATGTACACTTCAACTCCTGGTCTCCACAGTTGGTCGATTGCGGTAAGCTCAGGGTGGCCATGCCTGTACAAACTATTTGACATATGCTCTTAATATTGTATCATTTATAAAATGTGGGACATACCTTCACCATGTTTACATAGTCACTTTACTCATAGCGTAGGCTTTAATTCAGACAATGTAAATTTCTCTTAAAGACAGACACTGCTCACAAATACAACATTACCACCTCCATCATTTTACAATCACATTTCTGGCACGTCCCGTAAATTCTCCGGGTGGACAATAATTAAATAATTTTAATGCGAACTCCTCCCGAAAAAAACACACGACCTTTTGTGTTGTCCATCGCAAAAGAAAATACGTATATATAATATTATGACACGCTTTAGTCAGATAGATAAGACATGTTTTGTCACTGACAGTCCAATATTCATTGTTGGATGGAAGTGCTTAACTTGGCTTTCGTATTGAAATAGATAAAGCGTGAATTAATAATTGAACAGTTTGTTTTACAAACAATAAAATCACTAGCAGGATTGACTATTCAATTGCACATGTTATGGGACAATCTATTTAACAGCATCTGTTTAAGTTAGTGTATTCAGTTACTCATAATAACCCAAGCGAAGCTTGATATCCCTAGAACGATTGTTGTCAACTCCATATTAGGAACCTGCAAAACAGAACAATGGAAATTTTAGATACTGAACTTAGAACAGTTTAACAGTACTTGTTTATATCTCTGCGACGAAGGGATCCTGGTGGTTGAGGCTTTTGTTGGCTTATTGACATTGACACATAAGTCAACCCTGACCAACACAGTACTTTGGCCCTAAGTTGTGAGGCAGAAGGGCGGAGTGCTGGTCCTGTATCCCCAATCGGCTAACCCCTCGGCCGGTGCTGGGTTATCTTTTACTCCCTTTCGTCCCACTTGCTTGCCTCCAAAATCCCACTCCTTTTCTCATATTTCTTCCTAAAAAAAACCGTGTTCCGTAAACTCCTATTCTCAAATTTTCCCCTATTAACTATAACCCAATCGCTGCCGGTCGATACCACCTTAACGGATCAATCTAGCATTTTGTATGCTTTAGAGTATATTTTATGCCGGAGTATCGCATCCTGGTATCAATGGCGTTGGGAGGTCGGAGATCCACTCCCATAAGACGTCCCATTGTTGGGCTCCGCGGTAGGTGGTGAGCCAGGATGCCGAATAATTATTAAAAACTCTCATGGAACGCAAACGTAAATGCAAAGACCCGATCCCGACTTTATCGTCCGAAGGTTCTGATACCGAAATACCTACAAGCACGTTCTTTCCTCGGTTTATTGTTGTTGAATCGACCGAGAAAATTATGATAACTAACGTATCCTCTTTTGTCATAGAATAATCCATCAAAGGTCTAATTGGCAGTGTAGTATCAGTCAAAACACTAAAAAAACACGGCTTACTTATCGAAACAGATCGCAAAACCTACTCCGATAAACTACTTAAACTAACTGACTAAAAGTAAAACCCTCCCCCTACTCTTCTCTGAACTCGTCAAAAGGCGTAATTCGATGCCCTGACCTTGCTGGTGTCTCTGAGGAGGATATCCTCGGGGAACTCACGCCACAGGAGGTGTGTGGTGTCCGCAGGATATCATTCCCCAGGGAAAGTTTATATGACACTAACGAAATCTCCTTCTGTTGGGTTCTTAGTCATGTAGGCATCCAAGGAAACGAAGATGCTGACAGGGGTGCAAAATCTGCCTCAGCCTTAACTGAGACAGATCTATGCATCCCACACACTGATTTTAAACAAATTAACCGACAGATTTTAACCAAGTTGGGACAGTATTTTTTGTAACAAATTACACGTAACTAAACCTAACGCCGGTTCCAATATCTCTGCTTGCAGAGAAAGTTGACGAGAAGGCGTAGCTCTTACCCCTTGTCGCATTGGACATACTAGATTAACTCATTCATATCTTTTAAAAAGAGAATTTCAACCGGTATGTGTTCCTTGCCAGGAAACACTGACACTCAACCATATTTCATTACAGTGTATCGACACAGACCACATACGGTCTAAGTATTTTAATGTCAATAACATGTACGAACTATTTAGGACAGTGTCGGATTCTAAACTTGTTTGCTTCTTGAACGGGATTAGTATTCTTAAAAAGTTATAATACATTTTTAAATTTTTTATTTACGAACCGTTATGCTTTTTTTTTTGGACCGTTTGATGTGTGGACCTGTTTTCAATTATAATTTATTTATTTTTTAACCTCATTGTTTTTATATTTTTCTATATTTTACTAACATAGTTTAGTTTTAACCTTATTATGCTCTATTCACAATTAACTTTGTATTCGGCGCCGTATGACCTGTTAAGTGTCGGTGTGCCGTAAAACCCAAATAAATATATAAATATAATTCTTTGTGGCATATAAGCTGACCAATAATGCGTGATTGTTTTAAAATTCCACTGTTCCTTCAAAAGTGATGACAAATGTGATGTAGTCATTGCCACATTAGTTTTTTGTGTATGTTTGTGTCATATTTAATTATTGGTGCCCGCATACACTACTTAAGCCACATAATACATTTCATTTTGGGTACTTTATTGGTTTGATGCGCGTTTTATTTTCCACCGAATGTATCAGACATGTGATATATTCGGTCGAATATTTCACTAGTAATTCATCGATCCGTGAAATATACAGCAAACCAGGCCTTTCAGATTGAACAGTCATCATCTTGCCTTTCCTTCTTATATACCGTCAAGTGACCGGAATGTTTGTAATGCTTTTTGTACTTCTCCTTCTGCCGATTCTGGGTAGAAATTAAACGTGGTGAATGTGTGTTTATCTCGTTGGATCAAAGAGTTTACAATGCGAGAGTCTTGGTGTATGAACGGAGTGCATATTAGTGGAAGAAACCATCGGTGAGTGTGCCTCATAGATGCATGGATTTCAGTACAATATTCAGCACTATATTTCAATTAACCAAGTTTGAAAGTCGTGCTAGCACAAATGTGGGCACTACATCCGGCACGATTTTCAAAATCACTGTGTTTGAAGTTTGTTTTCGACATTTTCTGTACTATTTGTTGGTAATTTTACACTAGGTCAAGAACTAGAGATACATACTATACAATGCATGTTTTTTTCATATGGTACTTGTTATGCCCAAAAAGGGAATTATTGGGACGTCTTCATCTGTAGGCACAGTTTCGGATGGGAAAAGTTAAACGGAAATGTAGGATCAGAATTACATTGGAACATTTATATAATTAAAAATATTTTAAAAACGGCACAATTTGAGCTAAACAAATGTAACTTATGTCGCCGCTTTGTGGTCATGTATAAGTGTAAAACATAAACAAGGCATGCCCACCTTACACAGGCATATATCAATTGATTTTTCTTGTTACCTAGTTATAAAACAGACATGACGTGTCTAGGTCATATACACTAAACTTAATTTCAGCTATTCATACGGCCAAGCCTGTATGCATTTCCTTTTGGCATAACATTTAGGTTAAGAATGAAAATAGTCAATGAAACGGCATATAACTTAATGATGGTAATAAATACGGTATAATGACTCAGTCAACCGGTATTTTTACAACCCAATTAGACCATGTCGACAATATATGCGGCCTTATAACTGTATGTCGATAATCTTAAGCCCCAAGTCTGTAATTCATGAGGCATAGAATGAAAACACCATGACGGCAATTTATACGGCCTAACGGAGCCATGTCAGTAGCTTATACGACCTTATAACTTAGGGTAGGTTGATTATGCGGCCTAATGAGTCCATACTGGTAACTTACATGTCTGTATAACTTTAAACAGCGGACAAACACTTCATTTTATCTCATTCATAAGGCCAGTTATCTCAACATCGATAAGTTTAACGACCTAACAACTTCTTGTCGACCTAATATATGCATGTTTTAGAAATAAAAAAATATATATATGTAGAGAATAAAGGCAACCTATTAATTGATTGTGTTTAGTTTCAACGGCTTGTACCTTCATGTCGATATTTAAGACGGCATAAAAACTCGATTCCTGTTTTTACAACAACATAAGTCAATGTCGGCAATGTGTACTGTCTAACAGCTCCATATCAGAAACTTATACGACCTTATAACTAATAATACATACGGCCTAATAACTATGTGTCAATCCGCATATCTCCATGTTAACAATGTTTACTTGTACAATTGTGATCCAGTCTGAGTGAAACATATACGATGGATGTGCATGAATTAACTAGGTCGTACATATCAAATTTTTTGTCGGCTATTTATACGATTATGTCTGTATGTATTTTTAGACATAAAAATCTATGTCGATAATAAATGCAGCGTTTTAGCGCAATGTATGTTATTTAAACAGTGTATAACTAAATGCCGGTATTTAATATGCCCTAATACCTCATTTTTTTACAACGCTTTTGGTAATTAATGCGACCCTACAGCTCTATATCGGTTTCTTGTACGACCTTATACCTCATTGTAGTTAATTTATACGGCTAAATAAAACACTTGTAGTAATGTATATGTTCGCATCACTTCATGTTGGAAAAAAATACGACGTAATAACTCCGTGTCGGTAATTTATATGCCAGAGTTATTCGATTCAATCTAGGACGACCATGGCGACAACGTATACGGTCAAATATTGGTAACTAAACTCAATGTTGGCAATTTATCGGGCCTAATATATCCATATCGGTAATTTGTACGCCTAAAAACTATCTGTCGGTAATGTATGGGACCTTCAACACATATGTTTGATCCTTAGATAACCTGATTATTTAATTTTTCTCACAGATATCCTGCAAATAACAATGACAAAAAAATAAGCGTCCTCCTTTCTGGAAGTTTCCGATTGTTATGTTGGAATTTTTGAGTGTGACCCTGTTTAGGTTGGGGAAAATATACACGAATGTCGGGCCAGTCAAATTGAATCGTTTAAAGTGATTTAAACACAAGCTTAAAATTGTCTTTATTTTAAAATCACGTATCATGCGGCTGTAATCCAGTGTAAGAAAATAAACGCAAACTTCTCTCATACAAGGAAAGTCCCCGATTGTTTTTGTTATATTAAGCCTATGTGTGTCCTCATTTTGTTGGAAATATATACATTACTGTGTGTCACCGGTTCTGCTGTAAAAATCAAATTGTTTCAAATTAAGAATGTATAGGAAAAAACATATATTAGCCCAATGCATATGTTTATCTATAACCATTATAGCAATATTGGCTCAAAAGACGCAACAAGAAAACAATCTTATCATAATCACCAATCACCAGTTAAGTACAAAATAAAACTGCATAACACAAATATAAAGAATGCATGCGTCTTATTCTGTCGGTAAGAAAATCACAGCTTGAAAGAGATTACACACGAACGCTGACCCGTTTAAGTGTCCACACGAACGCGGGCCCGTTCAAGTGTACACACCAACGCGGACCATGCTATTTACAAATGGACATTCCCGTGTTAGAAGCGCCACCTTGCGTCCTAATTTTGAACTGGTGTTGTTCAGTTTACATTTACATTAGCGCTTTGCACCTCTAGATTAACTTGTAAATTATATACTTGTAAATTAGAATCTTGTAAATAAGATAACGGAAATGTGAAATGTATTCGTGATTTTCGCCATTCAATCTGTAACCTGCAAATTATGTATGTGGGAATTGTAAAATTGTTAAAAAGTTTTGTTGAAAAGTGACCGTTTCCATGTGATATATAAACGTGAGGATGTAATTAGATAACAGTGTTAAACATACACGGAGTTGCAATTTACAAATTGACATTTGAAGAAATAAATCCGTATAGTGAAAGTTAGAAATAGTAATTAGAATATTGGCGGATATCCCCTTCCATACCTAGATGTACATGCTTTTGCAAATATGACGTAATATGTCCAATTTATGGCTTTGTTTTTTGAACCAGCGTGCCAATAAGATCTGTATGTTCTTGTTTATCGGATACAATCGTCTCTCTAGTATGTGTCCAACAGACCATAATCTCAATGTGCATGGGTTCAATAATCGTCCAGGGCATTGCTACAACTGAACACCGTGTAATAATTATAATGCGCAATGAGAGGAATATAACACAGCACAACCTAACGACCTGTACGTTGTTATTCTTTACTACGCATGTTAAACGGTATCGATCGAGGTGAAGGGTAATGGTTCGAAGCGGGTGCGCGTGTTTTTGATAGGAGACATTTTATCTGCGCAGTTTGAGTTGTATTTTATGGTATGGCTCTATTAAATGTGTTGATTTTGGTTATTGCTTGTGTTTTGTTAATTCCATTAGGTATAATACTAAGTCTGCAGCAATCTCGCTCCATTAACAACCGTGGACAACCAGAAAGCAGGTAACTGTTTTTTTCTTATAAAACTTGATTTCAAATGCGCTAATTTACAAGCATCTTGTCTGTCTATATTAACAGTTCAAGTGTATGGGTATAAAATATTCAGTTATGTTAGTCCTGGGGTAGAAAATTATAGATAATTAAAAAAACTTAATTTTAAGAAGAGAGAAATAATCATAACTCATGCTTTATTTTTGATCTGAAAGTGGAGACAAACTGGCATTCACTTTGGCCATTGACCTACTTTGGCAATATGCATGAATATTAGTGGGTTCCCATGTATGGGATTGATTGTCGATATTATTATATGTATTAAGTTATTAATCCATTTAGGGCTAGTGAATATAATAAATATATTAAAACTGTTTTATTTCAAAACGTTTCTGCCATTTGCCTTCTTCAGTGGATGATGTAACAAGACGTCCACATTTTGTTGTTTTCATATTACACATACAGGAAAAAATATGAATGCTTGTATGATGCCATCGACGTCGTTGTTGACGTCTGCCGTTGCGCCATTCGTACAAAGGCATTTTGCGCCAAATTTCTAAAATAAGAATATATGACAAAGTTCTATGAGCATCGAAACATATACCAGGCCCCGAAAAGGCACATGACAAAGGTATTCACAAGCAAATGCAAAAGTAAGAACACATCTGTGATAATTCATAAAGAGCAAACCCAACAGTCGGTCATTTTCTAAGAAAAGTATGATGTAATTTATATGATGATATGATGAGGATATTATGATGCTGTTAGTGTGATGATGTTCATGTGGTGATGTTGATGTAATGATGAAGTAAAATGGTAGGAGCATCCTACCAATGCCAGCATAACAAATGAAAACATACTTTAAGGCTTTTTTACTACTGAATAAACAAAACTAATCTGTTATGATGGCATAACCATCAAAATTGCACAAAAAATACTGTCAAACCAATTTATTATTTAATGAGAAAACCTATTCTATTATGCCAGCATAACAAATGAAAGTGAAGAAAAAAACTGATCTGTTATGCCAGCATAACAAATGAAAATATACAGAAAAAAGGTCAGGTCAGTTGTTTACTTATCAATAAGAAAATCTATTCTGTTATGCTGGCAAAACAAATAAAATGTAGAAAAAAAAATGTTAGGCCAGCATACAATTGAATAAAGAAAAAATGTTCTGTTATGCTGGCATAACTAACGAAAATGTGCAGAAAATAGTCAGGTCAGTTTACAATTCAATAAGAAAATCTGTTCTGTTATGCCAGCATAACAAATTAAAGTGTAGGAAAAAATCTGTAAGGCCAGCATTCTATTGAATAAGACAAGAACCTGTTCTGTTATGCCAGCATAACAAAAGAAAATGTACAGAAAATAGTCAGGGCAGTTTAAAATTCAGTAAGAAAATCTATTGTATTATGCTGGCATAAAGAATGAAAATGTAGAAAAAACACTGTTAGGCCAGCATACAATTGAATAAAAAAGGACTGTTCTGTTATGCGCATAACAATTGAAAATGTACAGAAAATACTGTTTGGCTAATTTACTTTCCAATTATAAAATCTATTCCGTTATGAAAGCATAACAAATGAAAATGCAGAAATACCGTTACTGTTGGATTGGTATAGTTTTTCTTATTGCCTAGTATTTAAGCATGATGTTAATAGTTGTACGTTATTGTTTGATATGCCGAGATGACAGAATATATTCTTCTTATTGAATAGCATGTTAAACGAACAGTATTTTTGTGCATTTGTATTTGTTATGCCAGCATAACAGCATAGTTTCTTTGTATGTTCACAAACATGCTCACAGACATATTATTTAGATGAAAATAAATAAATAATGTTACACCGGCATAACAATTTTAACTGAACAATAAAACAGCTACTCAAACACTGCATTAAGATAATAAAAAATTCAAAGACTGTACTATGCAAGCATACATTTGTGGAGTACCGACACTGATGTACAAGCATAATATTTATATAAAGAAATGTTATTGTTATACTGGTGTTACATTCTAAAAAGTGCAGAATAAGAGGAGATGATAATAAATTAAACCCATACAACTGCTTAGCCGATATGTTAAAATTTTACAAGAAACCTTTACAATTAATATTATTTGAAATTTACAGACATTGTTATATCAGGGCATAATACAAAGCAGATGAAACACTTTACTTAGCATAACTTGCACAAAGCAGTGATACTGTCATGCTGGCAAAAGAGGTCCTGTAATATTTTAAAAGTGGCATAATATTAAAACAAATAATGCTTAAAAAACTTCATTTGTAACATTTACTTAATATGGTTACAATTGAAAATAACAAAATCCTTTTACCTAACACACATATTTTGTTCAATAAAATAATAAAGCCATTATGTATCTGAAATAACATAAATAATGTTAGGTCTATTACAGTTAAAGGTATTCTGAGGTCGTTTGTGGTCCATGAAAGGTACTGAAATTACAACAAACATGCAAGTCTATAAAGGTCTAAAGACTTTTATAACTGCTTCAATTGTTTGCCCAGGAAATTCTATTTTTACCTGCTACAGTCTACAATCTTACTTAATATAAAATGAATGAATTGCAAAAAGCTTCCAGAAATGATACAATCTTTGGTTTGGAGCAACTTAACCTAAGGGAAAGAATTGTAAATAACCTTATTGCCATATCTGAAGTTTAATCTATATAAACTAAGTGTCCAGCACACCTTACAAAATTGGACTAAAGTGTCAGTGTAATAAACCTAGTAATTAGCAAAAAACAAAATAAATAGATTTGTAAATAAACTGTTTCTTTCATTTCTATGTCTATTATTTTAGATTTTAGATATTAAAGACTGAAAAAGTCAACCTGAAGTTAAAAACTCTTGAATATCAGGGCAAATGTACCTGGTATATTTTTAATCCTACTTGCATGAAATAACGCCATCATTTATGTGTACATAGCAGTAAGAAAAAGTAACCAGAGCTGAAATGCACACATTGGAATCAAACAATGTATAAGAAATCTATTTATTAATTCATGTCTCCTTTGAAACATATTGTAACGGGAGTGGGAACAGGGAGCTTCCATTAGAATTTGAATCTCAGACCTTCCAAAAACTAGTGGGAAGTTTTATCAACTGAGCTACAGAGGATCTATCAATGAAATTGCTACACTCCCCGCTCCTTACACAGTGTAGATGGTTTTTTTTATCCCGGGCTGCGATATGCCAAAGTCGCAAAAGATGGTATTGGTACAGCTCCCTTGCTAACTCTCAAGCAACTTTAAGTGTAGTTCCACGAATGGTTGGCCCAGTGTTAGGATAATGTGACTGGGTGTGGTATCATGCCAGGTGTTCACGGCATGCTATACACGTGAAGGTAGCTCTATATCTGCTTCAAGTGGACACTGTCTCCAGGAAACTGAAATATCGTTGGTTGGACAATGAACCCAATAAAAACAATCATTTCTGTAGAATTCATTTTTACCCCCATCATCATAATACAGACTTTAACACAATTATCAAGAGGACAGTAGAAAGTCAGATGGACACTACATTAGGTAACAAAACATTTGCTTTCAAAATGACAATGAACAAACAAGGAGAGCAACGTGTATCCTTTTAAAATAAATCAAGCAATCACATTTCCTTTTAATCTCCTAGCTAAGTGTTTGTGTAAACTGTTCTCGTGTTATTGTGTTTGCACAGACTGCTAAACTGCCAATATGATTTATAATTAATTCTAGAAATATCATCAATGCAATCTTCAAAATAATCAATATACAAAAAGAAACAGCACGGCTTGAAAAGTACATATAGCCAAGTAATACCAGCCAAGTCAAAAAATATTTAAAAAAAAAACACATGTGTTTTTCTCTTCATCAGAAGTAATTACAGCAATGCGGCGTACTCCTTTTGTGGTAATCCATTTATATTCAGTGTTTTTGATAAAAAACATGAAATGTGCAAAAATCAGATCTTAAAAAAAAAAAAGTAGCTATGCAAATGATGTATTCAACACTCTGACAAAATGGCACCTGTTTCTTGTCTTGCTTTTGTTCTTGTAGAGTTGTATGACAATATTACATATTATATACAAGCAATATTTCAAAGATAAGGCGGAGTATCTGGATTATTTCCTTTTTTATGAATATTGCTAAAATCTTTTGCCCTGGCTACTAATTAGATAGGTTAACAATCATAATACAAAAACAAAATTTTAAGAGAAAAGCAATGTTTTGGAAACTGATCTATCTAAATACCTTACTGTTAAAGGTAGTGTCAGACACTTGTCTTAAAATAAATAAAACGCAAGAATTTTAGAAATTTTACGTTAAGCTGCTGCATGTTCTTATCTTTTTTTATGTGCTGAATGTGATTTCTTGTTGGAAAAGTTATACATATTAAAGTAAGGTATTTTTAAAACCAACCAAGCTAAGCTTTGAACTCAAATGCAAGAATACAATTCTTTCATTAGGAAGGACTATTGGATAATCATTATTTGGTTAACAAAGTTAAATGAAAAAAAGTTAGACAACCAATTCAATATTTTTAGAGATCTTCATCTAAATATCATTCGTTACAAAAATTGAAAATGAACAACTTTTTAATGGTTTACAGTTTTTATTAAACTAGCCATAAACTCGACCAAACTTGAGAATACGTGTAAGGCATAATATTGCCCCAAGCACCAAAATAAAGATATGCTTTCACTTCATAATTATAAGAGAAATATGACACAAATGTATTTTCAAAAGCTTTACATCAATCCTCTTTATTATTTAAACTAGCACTGGCAACAAAACATCTTCACGTGAATGTCATATGGCTACAAATTTTGAAACTGGTCAATAATTTCACCTACAATATATGACATTTGGTTATGCTTATTTTATTCCAAATATGAGTATCTATTTCTCTCGAAATCACTTGTTGCAGATACTATTTTGTTTGTCAAATGGATGATGATGTCAGGTGTCAGTGTGTAACCCCTAGATGCAATTATCTATGAAATGACAGTCTATTGTTACTACATGCAAGTCATAGACCTCACATGCCCTGGATGGACAACTTCTATATTGGGGTTGCTAATAGTAAAACAATCTTCTGGTGGACAATTTCACATAATAACAGCAAACCAGAATAAATGTTTTAACATTTATTTGGATGCTGATGTTCACTGGCAAATGGATACAATAAATTTTGACAACCGCAAAACAGCACAAGGCAAATCTACTTCTAAAGATTAGCAAAACTAAATTAAAAAATGCAAATAACACATGCTTAAATAAACAGATATCTGATTCTTTGTATCAAATATACTTCCTGTTTACCAGATAACAGGCCCGCCTTGTAAAAAGGTTGGTTACTGATATGGTAAGTGTTGCCATCGCTAATTCAAACATTTGAGAACACAAAAAAGATGTTTGACCTGCATTTCTACAGATGGAGATTTCCCTAACTTTTTGCTCTTTTTCATAATTGAGTCACCTTGATTATCATTTCTGTCATCACTATGTTTGAATAAAACATTTACGGCATAAATTATTGCCAAAAATAAGTTATATAATTTTCGTCGGATACCTTATGTAATATACTAGAAACGATTTTCTACTTACACCCATACAAAATGTCAAATCTATCTTTAACAGGTGTCATATAATACATACAGTTGTTTGATTCACTTTTTAATTACAAGCCATACATATAGCTTTAAATTAATATAAATGCATGCACACTTAGATTTTAATTTATACTCAACAAGGATCAACATGTTTCACTTTTAGTGTATTTTTTCTCTGATATGTTGTTTTGAATAAGGACAATGTTGAAAAGGTTCCTGTGATGAAGGATAGAAAATATAATAACTTGAAATACCTGAGGAATCTCTGTTTCTTTCAACACCCTATCTGTCACTTCAGGAATAGCATTTATATTGGTTGGTGATTTTATATCAAAATTTTAAACAAAATTAAAGTAAAACCGTTATAACATACCTCATTGAAAAATTGTTTCTTCACCAATAACTGACAGAAAGCCAACACTACCTTGTTTTTATTTTCCCTACAGTAGTTGTCAGCCTGCAGGTATACAATTTTAGGGAGGGTTTTGCACTGAAAAGCAAAAATGGAAATCAAGTATAAGTATAAATAGCAATAATATAATATAGCCTCTCATGTAAAAAACAACACTAATACGATATCATGAACATGATTACTCGCTACGATCAACATCGCCTGAAATTTGGTTGGATGTCTGACCTTGTCATGATGTTCCTTGATTATCAAACAGGCAATTTCAATGCCAATATCT
>CM017557.1:82966303-83090764 GCA_007844125.1 Sinonovacula constricta | reverse complement strand
CCCCATGCTAATGTGTAGAACCACCGGCGTCAGCTAAATGATCCAGTCTGACAAATGTAATGAGAATCAACTATAAAGGTCGGCTTAAGTTAAGAATTATGGAATATCTTGCTTCACAGTCAAATGTTATCTCCCGTTACTTGAATACAATATGGAAAATAGTTTCACGATACTCACACTAGATCTATCTACATTGTTTGCAGGTAAATTGGCTGTATCGCCCACTAACAATCTTACAATTATCTGGAGACGATTCTTATTTACAGCATATATAGTGCTGCCTTCACTGCGGTAACATTTGGTGAACATCCCGCATTTGTTCGTGAGGATTCTTTAGTTGGGCTGAAGGGATGTAAGCACGTACATGTTGCGGTTATACGAAAAGAATAGACAGATTTATTCTGAACTTGATATTGCTTGGGTTTAAACATCACTTATGAAAAAAACAAACATATTTAAAAAATCCATTTGCATACATAAAATATGAAAAGGATCTAAAAAAAAAAAAAAAAAAAATATTGTGTAGCAGTTAAGATTTGTATTTCATCAAATTTATACCTGCGTATTAGCTTATAACTTTTACATACATTTCAGTTGTAATAACTTTAATTGTCAGTATATTGGAAAAAATGCCTTTAGCTGCCCTAGAATGGTTTCTGCAAAACAAAGCTTTTCACAATCGATCACAACATTTTTACATTAATCACGTGTCATATTCAGCCCAAAATGTGTGATTTGTTACTAAACGTATTTGTGACCATTTCATTCCATTTCATTGCATCTTTTATTTTTACTTGAAGATATAATTATTTTCACTTTTTATTGATTTCTCTTTTTAAATACATCGCAGCAACACAATTATCGTCATTTAAGGTACCTCTAGCTATTTTTGCGGAGAAAGACCCAAGACACTTTACCATATTAAGACCTTCGCCCCGATCACGATCGGGTCTCAAACCAACGCGTATGGGACTAAATGGTGAGGGAAGTAACAGTTGGAATCTTTACCAATAGACTACAGGCATCCTTTCTCTTTTTTATAGTTAGAGTATGCCTATGTTTTGTTTATATTGATGTTGTAGAACGTAGCTTTAAATGCGGTATTCTACAATATGGACCATTTCTTTCTATCATTCAACCAAAATGATTATTATAACCTGAAAAGATCCCGAGAAATGTTGTTTATTAGTGCCCACCAACCATGGGAAATGTAAAGCATAACACTCCACTTGCCACTACAAAAACGTATTTCCTGTCCGAACCATGCTGCACAGTTTGCTATTTTTAAACTAAGCAAACTACGTGACCCCATGTTTTTGAGATGACGTCACGGGATCATCAGCTCTGACGTCGAAATGTTTTAGCTGAGATCCCCATTTTGCTTATTTATAGATTTGGAAATAATTGACATTTAAAGTGACATCTTTCAAGTGACTTGTACTACATTACCATTGAGGTAATGATGTAAAAATATTATTTTTGCAGTAATTACACATATTCCACAGAACAGGGGTAAGATCTTCTTACATGTATTAGATACGGATAAACTGTCGGTTGCCATCTTTAAATTCGCAAACAGCATCCTTACTCATATTAATTACATAACGTTTGATCTGTGTGGGCGATGCTAACGTTAGACAATCCGAAACGGAATATCTTGAAGATGTATGTTGGTTGATTTTTTCACGGCATTTTGTGATTCATTTAGTCTCATTAAATAGGGAGACCAAAAGCTATTTTTGTAACTTGGACTCAACCCTTTTTGTCAAATTATTACCAGTTACATATTTTGTATTATGTATGGACTTGGCCATAAAGTATGTTGCATACTGTTAAAAAGAAACAATCCAGATCCCATCCCAATACCGAGTATATTTTGTATGCTCGACGGATCAAGGACTTCATTGAATAGCATTTTGCAGGAGTTTTCAGGTAACAGCGACTTATTTGTTGTTGTTTTATAAAGAACGTTTAGTCAGACCACATTTAAGGATTACGGACCCGAATGACCTTAATGAAAAAGTAAATATCGACTTATTTCGGGTAGAATCGTTATAAGCCCGAAACAGCTCTTACATTCTTTCACAAGATCCTTTACAGAATATATTTACTTAGTAGGAACTCGGAAGAAAAACATCATTTTACTAATAGAAAAAGGAGTGCTAGAAAAAGTGATACATAAAGACTGTGAATAGTACAGGATATCATGTAATTTTACTTATGTGATTGCAGTATTTTGTGAAATAACCTATTTTGTTGTACAATTTACAATTTATTTGTCTGTATCATATTTCACTTGCGCTCTTCAGTGTTACTGTCGAATGTCTGTCACAGTATTTCAGATTTCAAAGATTCCACTCTAATTTCCTATTTTGGCCAACAATCAAATTTAATTATTTCCTGCTTTTATCCACTTCAGATGTGTTTTAAGTTTACAATTTAGTGTGGGACAAATCTTAGATGACTTACTATGTTGTCTTTTCTTAAAAAAAATAAGATGTTGAATTAATGTTTTCGGCTAATTTCTGACATTTTTAAAAGCTGATACCTATTTTCTTAGAAAAAACTACAAAATGAAATATCCATGGTAACGTCTCCTGTAATTTGGTCACTCACTTTCTCAAATTTTGTAGATATTAAATATTCATTCTACTTTGATTGAACTTAAACTGATATTTAAAAAAGAAGAAGAAAAAAGCGCTTGGTTTTAGCATTATCACAATTGCGAGAGCTCCTTTTGAAGCATTCATAATAGTGAAAGTTAAAAAGATTAACCCATTCTACTTTTGCATTATTATTTTAATGAGATATTCTGAAAGTACACTATAAAATCATATATTTGGATATTCTAGAACTACATTTGAGAAAATACACCTTGTTTTGTAAGGCACATATTCTTCTAAATGTCTTCATTTTGAAAACCTGGGGTAGTCCATCATCAAACATAAATATCTCGAGTTAAACATGGTTTTTAAAGTGTTTAAAATCAGAAAATAATTTGCTTTTATAATATTTATTAGAATAAAGTATGGTCCACCAATTGTATCACAATGCTCATCAGGGTCCGCAATCCGTAAGGTCAGTTTACACGATGAACCGGGTAAACAGCTCTGACGTCGATATCTATTTTAAGCCGAAATCCCTATCGTGTTTATTTATAGAGTAGGACATAATCGAACTCTGAAGTCATATATTTTTTAATGTGTAATGCCTAACAAATGAGTTAATGTTATAAAAAGTCTAAAATATACATTTATGCAGCAATGCTGTACAAATTCCCCAGACCAGGGATAATTTAGACTTAATCACGTTTAAAGTGTCAAACAGACATGTTTCTTCTACAAGAACTTGCACAATTAATACATGAGAGTGGTTTATGAATACGGGTCTTAGTTCTACATTTTATTACAACGTACTAGCGTCAAATGTCTCACGTTTATATACACTGCATGTAATTTATAATCAAATAAGATATAAATAAACAATTTCAAATTTAAGCTATTCATGTATGTACAAAATGTTCGAAAAGGCCTGATTGATCTTACTTTGGACTCTACATAAAGTAAACTGTAAACCCGCATCGAGACAAAAGTTACTAATGTTTTAATTTACGGCGATATTGTATTTCATTATTACCCATTTTAGCGCATTTTCTTGTCTTATGTGTTATCTGTAATCCGATGTTACTGCACGTTTTTTGATACAAAATACAAAGGGAGTCGAATTAAAATACAAGGACTACTATGATAAAGCTCTGGCAGTAATGCTAATTTACAACTTTGAATTAAGGAACGATTGTACCAATAGGACTACATTTTTAAGTGTTAATCACAACTACGACTTGTAAAGGAAACAGTCACCAGTCCTTAATTGTCTATCAATCAGAAGACTACATATTTTCCCCATTCCTCCCTTTTTCGCTAACCGACGAAACAATCCCGATAAAACACGCGGATGTTGAAGAGACTTTTTATGTTTTGTCGAATTTCACATAAAATAAGCACGTCAATGGTTGAAGTGATGTGTTAAGTGAATAAAAAATGTACATATGTAATTAAGCGCCGTCAATTAAGTAACATTATGAACTTCTTCTTTACCAGTTTAAGCAATAAACGCTTCTAAATACAAAATATTGTTTCTTTAAAGATGAAAATGATTAACTACAAACTAAACTACATACATCAAGCAGAAGCTCATACGTTCATACCTTTTTCAAATCACAACTTTATTCATTTTTAAAAATAACACAGATTTGTTAACTTACGCCTCAAAAAACAATATTCGACTACACGTTGCAGGCGAGACAACCCTGAAATACGATTTTACTATACGTCTATTTTTAGTAACATCGAATCTAATCATATGATAAGAGTAGTGAGTAAGCAAAGTCTATGTCCACAAGGGCGTACATGGCAGCCATATTGAAGGTAACAATTTGTGTTCTACGTCCTTATTTATGTGTTTTATTGAAGGAAATTACACACGTTCTCGTGGCACTTTAGGTTGATAAAAACACCAGTGTACTAATGTGAATAATACACATAAACAGATGTCTTTGGAAAGTCCGGGACTAACAGGGTTAGGGATTCAACCATTATAGGATAATAAAGACTGTTTATAACTTCAAATTTGCATTTTGTGCTTCAGTATCTTTGTGTTGAAATTTACTATTTAGTATAAATTGTATTTCACAATAAATTGTGCTTACTGGACTTCTAAAGCATATACACTGACTTAAGGTGAAATTAAATCACTTTTTTTCTACTTTCGTTTTCGCAATAAGCTGTAAGATTAACTCTATTTTAAATTCTGGTCTCATCATTATATATAATAATTTTAATTAGATTTATTTTTGATTGGTTGCCTCAAGTTATTATCAAATGTTATATGTTAGCTTGTTATATTGACAAAATAAGACTGTATTAATATAAATAGTTCTCAGACCTCTGTCCACTGATACAAGTATATGACTCAGGAATAATAAATGTTTGTGTATAACTTAAAATATAGTGAAATATAAATCATATCAGTATGTTGACTTTTAATAAAGCAGAATAATATATTCTAGCCATAAATGATCAGTATGTTCTTCTTGTACTCAGGTGATGAATGGCGCACCTTGTGCATTTAACAGTTTGTCAAATATTGACATCTTATGTGACGCTAAAAGGCGCATTATAAGTGCAAAGCAAATTCTTCAGATGACATTTATAAATAGGTATCGTTGTACTGATGTTTTGGTGATGGTCAGGAATCGAGTAAGATCTTTATAATATTTCGTTTAGTTGTTTAATCTTTAATGGTCTGTTTTGCTTTCCCGGATGGGGTCTATGGGTTATTTACTAGTTGACTTTTATTTTCAATTGTCTTTCTTTTGTCCCTTTGCTAACATTATTGTTTGAAAAGTAAGTGCGCAAAATAGCCGGAGACATTGTGGCTCTAGCTCCCGCCACAAGAAAAGATTATCCGTCCTTATATACGATTATCCAGCTTGTCATACAATAAATTGTGCTACGAAAGGTTTAAACGCAGGTTCACAAAATCTCTATTTTTAACGACGAATCTCTTTGCACATATACGGCTTTACAAAATTTGAGGCAGATAACGTAGTAATTATATTATGTTTTACCTGTTGTAGTGACAATGACTGATGAGGTTCATGGGCAAGTTCCGGGCTCAGACACCGAGCCGAGAAAATATGAAGATGTCCAAGATCTATGCGAACCATGCCTAGCTGGGGATATCAAGAAGCCATCAGTTGGCTGGTGCGAGACTTGTGATGAACTACTTTGTAGAGATTGTTATCATGGTCACTGTAGGCTAAAAGTAATGCGCAACCACCAACTTAAACCTCTGGAAGATATGAAGGCCCACAAACAATTAAAACACGTTGTGACGAAGTGCGACACTCACGGAGGGGAGCCATTGAAGTATTATTGTGAGAATCACAAAGAGCTCGGGTGCAAATATTGTTTCTTCGAAAAACACCAAAACTGTGGCAATATAGTGAATATTACAGAAATAAAAGTAAGTGAAACATTAAAGTTGAAAACCATTACGGAAGACTTGTTAAAGCTGGAACAAAGATTGAAAAAGAATATCGGGAGCGTTGTAAATAACATTGAGGTTGCCAAAAGTCGGTACGAAATTACCATTACTAGAATTGACGACGCTGAGAGAAATTTAAAGGCATTCATAGAAAAGCTTGTCCACGAGATAAAGGAAGCAGCAAAGAAAAGTAGAGATACTGATATGGAGAACATGCAGATACAGCAGTCAATTTACAAAGAATTGTCTATTTCTATGGCAACTGGCCATGATTTGGTTAGAAATTATTATAAATCCGAAAATGAACGAGAGTTTTTTATCGCTATGAAAACGGTTGAAACGGACATAAAACACGCAGAAAAACGGTTACTAGAAGCTGAAAAGAGAAATCGTGTAAATAAATCTGAATTTACTCTAAACACATTTTTGGCCAAGATTCCAACCGAGGTGAAAGAGTTCGGCACTTTAAATAGTCTGCAGCAGCAGTTGATGCCGACACAATTTGACAAAGGTGACGAGGAGTTCCAAGTACATCGGTTTGGAGCAAGATCTTGCGGGGAAGGTTGGCAATATTATGGAAAATCAGACGCCATTGATGTGACAGTTAATCAAACTATCAGATTGTTATATGTACTGCTATATACTGGCCCGAAGTCCATGAAAGTGACCCTGAACATAAGTGAAGACGGTCATGATTTAGTTCAATGCCAGACCCCACCTTCCTGGTTAGGTGAAAACCTTTTTTCAGTAAAAGTGCTGCAGGACAATGGAGATCATGGTATTACACTCAGAGCTGGTCACACCTACAGTGTATGTACTACTATCGAGGGTGGTAAGACCTACTGTGGTGTGAATGGCACAGCAGTGGTTACGGTGAGAGGTGTGAAGTTTACCTTTGCCAACAGTTCCAAAGATACTAATTGCACGTCTGTACAAATAGGTCAGATTCCAGGATTGAGGTTTACACTTACATAATAGAGACACCATAGACTACAGTGCTCGTATTGGAAATGAAAAACAAACAACGACCCATACTAAACATTTGAATAGTGATTTTTAATTTACTAACAATGACTACAGATTGTTTAAATATATACTTATAAAAATTGTTAGTACCAATTATGACGAATCACTCGATAAAATACATCAGCTGTCTATATAAATGTGCATTCAGCTTTCAAACTGGCTTATGATATATATTTATATATATATATATATATATATATATATATATATATATATATATATATATATATATATATATATATATATATAAATATAAATATATATATATATATATATATATATATATATATATATATATATATATATATATATATATATATATATATATATATGGATATGTATGATTATGTTGCATATGGATTTTTTCCATTTATATTCTCATATTCTGTCATATCTCAGCTACATACTTAGTAACTCCACATAAATTTAATATTTTACTAAATATTTTCTTGGCGAAAACCACAAAAGTTCTAAAACAAGGCCAGATGTGCTGCAGACATGCTGGTCACCATAATGGACTAAATCTAAAACAAATTAGACACAGAAATAAACGCTTAGTTGGGAATTTAATGTATTTAATGATTTACATTTGTATTACATTTATATGAACACATCACTCACACATTTTGGGGCAATCTTTAATTTGTACCTAATTCTGCATCTATAGATATAGCAAACACTATCAGCAGATTCGATATGTATCAATAATGAATGTTTAGTCTATTATATAGCAATGTTATGTCGGATATAATATGTAAAGTTTCTATTTTAGATAGATTTTTCTGTTGTTGATATTATAATAAAATATATTGTTGTTGACAGGGGAAAACACTATTAAAAGGATGTGTTGCCAATATTATATATCATGACACTGTCTGTGTTTCTTGTTTGAGTTATTAAAATCTTTCGATACTCCAGTGACTAAGTATTTATTTGGTAGATTTTCGACGACACCATTTCAACAATGCCTCTGACTGAATTACAATTTAGAGAAATGTGTCGTTTTATGCTAATAAAGGCCGTTATTACGCTTTATGTCATGTTTCATTTACGGCTAATATTTTTAATTCTGTTTCATTAAACGTCAGGATTCGAACAAGGTAACTTAACACAAATTATTTTGCCTTACCTGATTCTGGAGGACTATGGTAGAAGAGTGACACATGTGAAGCTTAAAGCTAATTATTAAATTATTGTCTGTGTACATAAAACCAATATAAAACATCAGCATACATGTATGATAATGCTAGATAAAGCGTAATAAGCTGAAAGGAAACCTAATGTATATACAGATAGAAATACCGATCCAAGTGGAAAAATGGACATTTCCTTCAAACAAAGATGACGATACACATTATATGTAAGTTACAAGACTCGAAGTGTCCTTTCTCTCTCTCCTCTCTCCCACCCCTCTCTCTCTCCCCTCTCTCTCTCTCTCCTCTTGCTCTCACTCCTCTCTCTCTCCTCTCTCTCACTCCTCTATCTCTTCTATCTCACTCCTCTCTCTCTCCTCTCTCTCACTCCTCTATCTCCTCTCTCTCTCCTCTATCTCTCTCTCAACTCTATCTCATTCTCTCTCACTCTAACAGGCACAAACTATAATCAGAACACTTCATACGTAAAACACCGCTCTATAGAGATGAGACAACTCAGTGTACAGAGCATTTTACTCTGGTCGGAATTACTTTCCTTGATACAAAATCGACTGTTTTAACATCTATAAAAATGCTAGTTTAAAATTGTAGTGTATATTGTATGTTGCTCATTCGATAGAAACTTTGTGAATAGAAACTTTGTGTACATATTGAAATATGTATTTCCATATCTAAACTTGTCTGGAGTGCAATATCTGCTAAATCAATATTCTTTAAATTGACTCAACCGCCATATAAAGTTCTGTAAGGATGCATGGGAACCTGTTATTATAGGTATAAATCATTAATAAATCAAGTGATTGTGCATTTCTATACACTTGATAAAAAACGTTTGTGTCTCATATTTACATTAATACCTTAACCATAAGCGACTTGGTCACTGTACTGTGTAGGTACATCAAACATAGAACCACGTGATCAATATTACACCCTCAATAGCCAGTCGAAACACCTCGGATAATTCACGAATCAGCTCACGGATGCATGTAGGTAGTCGGATCACCTCAGCCATTTCCGTATATGGGGCTACTTTTGAGATAGGCGTCAAAACGTAGAAGGCAGCTCGGGAGACAGCTCACTTCAGTATGAATTTTAATTTAAACTAATGAAATTTTATTTTTAATTAACCAAGCGCAGCAGACACACAGCTGTCAAACGATGACATTACATTTTAGGCATATTCTTCTTCCGACTTCCGGCAAAAACGATCGTGATTTCTGTAAGTTTTATTGCACCAGCACAAGATACATCCGAGGGATAATTGGCCCGAGGACGGAATTACCCGAGGAGTTCCGATTGCGTCAATAGAGTGTTAATCCGTGTTTTATTTATGACTGACGTATGCATATGACGTATATATATTTTCAAGCACAGTTCTGGAGATACACGTGGCTGTTCAACTAAAAAGATAGGAAGGGTTGTATTTTTTTAAACTGTCCCAACCTAAAGACAACACACTATTGTGAATGACCGCATGTTCCCATGTAATCTAGTGATCGGGGTAAATATTTTTTCCAACTACTCAGCGTGGTTCAACAACGTTTTACTTTTTCACAAAACAATATAAAAATGAAACATCGACCATTTATGACCAAGAAGTTTTAAAATTATGTTTTTCTAAATAGTATTATGGTTGATGATTTAAGGCCCGTTTTGTGGCAAAGAAAATGTTTGTTTTGGGACTTCAGACTCTTCAGTCCATTGCAGCGGTTATACCCCGACTGTTTTCCCGTGGATCCAAAGGAATAGGCATATCGGTGAAAAAGTTAATATCAACGCTAGTTTAGAAATAAATTAAGACATAATTCCTTAACATAACGATTATCTGTATGCTAGTTCTACCCAGGGAGTGGGTATCCGAGAGTGATTAATTTGGGATAGCTTTAACAATATAATTCAAAGAGGTTTAAACTTACTAATATGAAGCAAATTCAGAGCTACAGATGCGTTCATTTGATATTCTTTGGGAAAAAGTCTATTTTAATCCCAAATAATGTCATTGTATGATTAGAAATTTCAGATGTTTTAGATTATTGTAACCTAACATCATGTTTAATTGCAGGCACTGTCGTTTTCCCTGCCTGTCGACGCCATTTCTACGCAGGAATGGGCGGATTATATAGAGGTTATTTACCATGCAATATAAAAGTGTATTATGCGCAGCAATGCATTTTAAAGAATATAAGACCCGGTAAAACACTCATAAGTAAATGCGTTCTGGTTAATCCGGTCCCAAATAAATCCACCTACAGTAACAAGAATAATGTACATAAATATTTCGTGTCGGCCATTTTGATTTCTTTATGAAAATCAGACTTGCAAGAGTATGAAATCAACATTAATAGTTCCTGTGTATGTTGTGTTAATAAGCAGTTAGATTGTTGCATGGTGTACTTATGTATAGGCTCTGGGGTTCTAAATACTGGGGTTCTGGGGCATAAATACAGCTGCAATGTGCAAAAAGGCTGAACAGTCACATTCTGAGCAGTCATTATATGAGGACTGGACTGTCACATAATTAGGACAGAACAGTCACCTAATTATGGCTAAGCAGTCACATTCTGATAGCTGAGCATTTACATTCTGAGCAATCATATTTTAAGGACTGAGCAGTCACATTCTGAGGACTGAGCAGTCACATTTTGAGGGCTGAGCAGTCACATTCTGAGGACTGAGCAGTCACATTCTGATGGCTATGCAGTCACATTCTGAGGGTCGAATATTCACGTTCTGAGGACAGTGCAGTAACATTTTGAGGGTTATGCAGTCACATTGTGAGGGCCCAGCTTCCAAATTTCTTATAGCTGTGCATCCCTATTCTTAGAGCTGATAAGTCACAATCTTATGGCTGAGCAAATATATTCTGAGGCGGAGCATCTACATTCTGTGGATTGAGCAGTCACATTCAAAACAGTCACATTCTGAGGACTGAGCAAATGTACATTAAGGACTGATCGCCACATACTTAGGGCTGAGGATTCCGAGGATTGAATAGTCACATTCTGAGGACGAGCAGTCACATTCTGAGGATTGAATTGTCACTTTCTAAGGACTGAACAGCCAAATAATTAGGACTGAACAATCACAAAATTATGGCTAGGCAGTCACATTCTAAGCAGTCATATTCTGAAGGATAGAGCAGTCATATTCTGACTGAATATTTTGTCTCAAAAAGCTAAATAAAGCATTTTTACATGGAAAGGTCCTGCAAAATGCTGTTCATTGATACTCTAGATTTGTGGGAACAGTGAAGCATAAACCCTTTTTTCATCATTACAAACAAGTATTTATCATCTGAGCCACGCTGCACAGACAGTTATTTTAAAACTAAGAAAACCTTGTGAAAACTAACTTTTCAGATCGCGTTATATCGTCATCCAGGTAATTCGCGCTGACGTCGGTATCTATTTTTGGATATCTCACCATCGTGCTTATTTATAGATTTGGAAACAATGAACATTTTTAGTACTATTTTTTTCGCAAATTATGCTGTCTTACAATAAAGGTAGTGCTCAAATCGCAATAATTTGATTAGAAAATAAGTTTATACACAAATCGTGCATAAATTCCCAGAAACCTTGAAAACATTTACTTGCCTTTGATACCTGGCGGATACCACCTTTAATTCAACATATACATAGCCATGCATGATGACAATTTATCTTTTATTAACATAACAATCTTATCGGTTTATGATTGAGACTAATACGGTATATAAACGACGTTTTTACACCTGAAGTTATCATCATTTGTATGAAATTCATTCCTTTATCAACAAAGTAGTTCATTACAATCATTAAATTGTATCAGCCATTAAACATGACACCTTTCCCTTAATACAGACAATTATCTTTGACATTTTGGCATTTAACACCCACACGAACCGACAACGAATGACTTGCAACAATGATATTTCTTAGTGTTGTTATACAGAGAAAACGAACTGCTTTCTAAATAGAAAAAAACAACAACACCATGTGTTACATTCAGAGACCATAAAGGCATTGCATTAAAATTAAGGGCAACAATGACCAAACACTACAGTGTTTGTGGTTCTTTGATCCAACAAGGCTTTATATAGTAACAGTATCGACAGCTACCTGCCTGTCAAAATATGTCAATGTTTATTGAAACGTTCGATACATAGCGGCCATCTTGAAGGAACGAGTTGGAATTTGTAAAAACGTAATTGGGTATATTTATTAAAGTAAAATAATTTTAATATTTCACTTTGTGTCATACTTAACTTCAATATACTCATTTTATCAGTTAAAGAATGGTAACTAGTGGCTTCTTTAACAACCATTTGTAAAACTTTAAAATTTATTTGTCTACTTTCGTTTTTGAGTTAACCTGTTTGGCTACATTATCAGCTCACTGTCACTAGATATCTTTAGACAATACAACAGCAAGTATGTTAAAATGTATGGATTTGATGTTAATAGTTTTAAATGTTTTTACCAGCTTACTTTTGAACAGTAACAAGGCCTACATTGTATGTAAAGGTTAATAGTAAAACAGACAGTCTCAGTACATGTATTTAACTGTAATATAAAATGGCCGTCTGTGTTTGAAGTTTTAACAGTTTTATGGATTTGTTACTCGTGCATTGTTTTGCTTTGTGCTTTTTATGTCTTTGTATATTTGTATCTTTCCACGATAATCCGAAACGTTTTATAATTTGTTTTACCTTCGCAAAAAATTGAGTGGAGTCTTGCATAGCATTGTATTATATCAAAATAAAAAAGAGCAGCGTTAACACGTTACCATATCTAAAGACATTATAAACTGTACTCTTACTGAGTTGATATTCAGTTTAGTCCACATACTGTGTTGTAAATATTCGAACATCTAAACACGATTTTTCGGCATAGGTACTATTTATAGAGGTAGATAATGAAGATAAAATTAACAGAGCTCGTTTATTTAAGAAATATTTTATGCTACGGCATGGGTTTGGACACTAAAATCGCAGGCACAGGAAATCGAACTGACATTGAGAATATATAATACACAAAATCCGAGCTGTATAATTATAGGACTATATCTATTTCACCTACAAACTTACGTACTGTAAGTGTAACCGAACTCTATACCGTATTGATTGCCTCGTATATAAATGCCAGGTTACGTTCACATACATAGGCATTGTATAACAATAACATTAAACCGATCCGGACACAACAGGCCTAGATTTAATATGTTTAATTTTCCTAAAAATCGTAAGTTAGAAATCAAAATGAATACCTTCTTACGAAACTGCTCCTGGTGAATTGCTTACATATGAGCCTGTCATTGAAATATCGAAAAGTATTCCGTTTGTAGGTAGGGAGAATCATGTGCATTTCAACGATTTTTAATCTAAAGCCCTAGAAGACAGAACTTCTTGCATGAAGCATAGAGACACCTGGTCCATAGTACACATTTATTTTAAACATGTCTTTACCATCTGTCCAATCAGTTCTGTATTTGCCACGTTGGTTGGGGTCTACATATGGCCTGCTTCAATCTGATAAAGCCCTAAGAGTTTTGACAAGGATAAAGCTCAGCACGAGTTGGTGTTTTTTAAACTGCACATTTTAGGTGAAACAGATTACTTTTTAAAACAGAAAATCTGTGTCATTCAGGCCTACCTGTGTTCATGCAAATTAATTCGGTCTCGTTGAATTGAATACGTGTGTATTTGACAAAACCACTGCCCCGGCCGGATGAAGAATTTACCGGACTACTCTTACAATGAAGAGTTTTTTCCCTTTAATCAATCTTAATCTGTTAACATATGCAGATAGCTATAAAACACACGCCCTCGTTCATTGAGCTGTGGCATAACCCTGTTGAAACGGTTGACAGTGCAAAACCCAGTCTTATCATACAAAAAGCTTAACTTACCCCTATACAAATAACATAGGTAATTGACAAATACATCTCGGCTTCATGACATTTACTGTTTTGTATCTTCCACTGCAGTAACAATGGCTGATGAGGTCTATGGACAACTGCGGAAAACAGACACTGAGCAGGGAAAATATGAAGTGGACAAATATTTCTGCGAACCTTGCCTTGCTGGGGACATTAAGAAGCCTGCAGATGGCTGGTGAGATATATGTGATGAACTGTTTTGTACAGACTGTTATCAGAGCCACTGTAGGCTTAAGACAATGCGAAACCACCAACTTAAAGCACTGGATAATAGAAAAGCTCGAAAGCAATTAAATCAAGTTGCGACAAAGTGTAACACACACACAGGAGAGCCGCTGAAGTACTTCTGTGAGGATCACACAGAGCTAGGTTGCAGCAATTGTTTTGTTGACAAACATCGAAAATGTGACAATATAGTGAGTCTAACAGGTATACGTGTGAAGAAAATGGAAGCGTTTAAAACACTTGAGAACGGCTTGCTGCAGCTGGAACAAAGGTTGGAGAAAAATATGGAAAACATTCTAAGCAACACTGATCTTGCTAACAATCAGCATGATGTGGCCAATGCTAATATTAAGGATGCTGAAAGTCACTTAAAGGCTTTCATAGAAAAACCTGCCCAAGAAAAAATTGAAGAAGCAAATAAAATCAGAGACACCAATTTAGAGAACATGGAATCACTGCAGTCAAAACACAGGGAACTGTCTGCATTATTGGCAGCTAGTAAAGAACTGTTACGACAATATACTGTGTACGGAAATGAACAAGAGCTGTTTATCGCTATGAACACTGTTTAAGCAGCCATAGAAAATGTAGACATACAGCTCAATAAAGCTGAAAAAATGCAGGGCGTCGATGAATTAAAATTTGTTCTAAACAGAAGTTTGAACATGATTCTCACAGAGGTGAAAAAGTTTGGCAAATGTTATCTTCTGCGACAACATTCATTGGCAACACAATCTGTCAAAGGGGGCGAAGAGTTTGTGGTGTATCGGTTCAAACAAATTATTCCTAGATACGTTTATCTTTTGAAACAGACTGACGCCATTGATATGACAATTGATCAAACTATCCGATTGTTATACGTATTGCTATGTCCATGCTCAGTTGTAGTGAAACTGAACATAAGTGAAGGCGGTCATGATTTAGTTCAATACCAGACCCCATATCCCTGGTTAGGTGGAAACCTTGTTCCAGTGAAAGTGCTACAGGACAATGGGGACTATGGTATTACACTCAGAGCTGGTTACACGTACAGCGTATGTGTAACTTTACAGAGTGGTAATAATACTCGGTCCTTCAGGGGTGAGAATGACAAAGAAGAGGTTACGGTGGGAGGTGTGAAGTTTACCTTTGCCAAACATTCACACTCAACTTCGGATCTTATTGCTGGATTGAGCTTTGTACTTGCCCAGTATTGACTGCATAGACAACTTTGATCGTGTTGGAAATAGAACTCACTCGAAGACTCCTATCGAACACATACATGGTAACTGTTCACTTAGCTGCTAACCGTTTGTATATCAACATATACATACAAATAATCTATCTTCGTTGTATGACCAATATGACTTTGTTAGATTGAACCGTGTGCAAGGGTGAACACGTTGTTCCAGTCACTTAAAAGCATTTCATACGTTCTGTCCATGTCATCGTTGTATACATATTTTACCAATCTTAGTTACTTCAACATTGCATTGTTCGTCGTAAAACAGCATATCTCTGTATTTAAGTTCCTTCCTTAATTATGTATTTAAATCGTATAAAGATGAAATATTTGAAACATAAGAGTCACATTAAATATCATTTCAACTTGTAAAAATGATTACGAAGTTAAAAGTTTTGTTGTTGTTTTTTTTTCATTAAAAATGATTTGAGTGAGACGTTTTAAAACACATTAATGGACTTTTTTAATTTCTGAACTTAGAAGTCAAAATGTCGAGGAGAACAATTGCTTACAGAAAATACGTGGAAAAAGCAATACTGAGAATAAAAACATTTTCAGTCTTAAACATAAAACTATTTATGACGTCATTACCCCACGACGTTTTCGGGAGTTGGCACTGCGCTTTGCTTTCACGCATGCGTCTTCTGTTGTTGTTTTTTTGTTTTTTGTTGTTGTTTTTTTTCTGCTTTTTATTTCAGTTGATATCGTATTTTGTTTGTTTTGTTAAGAAAACTGACATAGTTTTATGAGATGATAAAACGTTCACTCTATATCCGATCAAGATGAATTATATTAAGGAGTTTTCTCCTGTTTTTAATAAAACAAAATCAGTTTACTTAATGAGAACAACAACTTTAATACACAAGCTTTTATTTACAGTTTTAAAAAGAAGTTCGATATTCGTTTATCATTTATGTAATGTAATATATGTTATATAACTCTGAATGTAACAATGCTTAATATAGGTTATATAACTCTGAATGCAGCAAGGGTTTATAAAGGTTATATAACTCTGAATGTAGCAAGGTTTAATGCAGGTTATATATCTCTGAATATAACAAGGGTTGATATAGGTTATATAACTTTGAATGTAGCAAGGGTTTATAAAGGTTATATAACTCTGAATGTAGCAAGGGATGATAGAGGTTGTATATCCCTTAATGTAACATGTGCTGATATAGGTTATATATCTCTGAATGTAGCAAGGGTGGATATAGGTTATATTACTCTGACTGTAACCAGGGATGATATAGGTTATATATCTCTGAATGTAACCAGGGATGATTTAGGTTATATATCTCTTAATGTAACAAGGGTTGATATAGGTTATATAATTCTGAATGTAACCAGGGTTGATATATGTTATATAACTCTGAATGCAACAGGTGCTGATATAGGTTATATAACTCTGAATGTAACAGGTGCTGATATAGGTTATATAACTCTGATGTAACCAGGGTTGATATAGGTTATATAACTCTGAATGTAACCAGGGTTGATATAGGTAATATAACTCTCCTGTCGCTGGTCATCGACTTTTTATTTTATGGATATACAAAATATTACAATTAATACGTATGTTCGTACATTATGATTTTAATGATTTAATGTCATAATCTATCAGACAAACCAGTATCCTTTCTTCTTTCTTCTCTGTTAAGAAATATATATAAGATTAGCAAAAATGTCGATGGTTGTTGTATTATTTCAACACAGGGCATCATGACAAATTGAAATTCATGACTTAATGAAATAATGCGAAATTCAAAAATACAAATAATTCAAAACACGTTGTGAAGAAGTAAAACAGATATAAATGAGACAGCTAATACTTTCCAACACGTCTATCCTCTGGAAGTTTAATATAGTTGAGATTTTTTCCCTTGCTGAAAATTATCATTTAAAAAATGGTTTTGAACATACACAATGCATTGCAAACACTATAAAGTATACAAACTGTATGCACATTACTGTATTTATTTAACATAATTTTGTAAGTGCAATATTTCTTTATTTTTAAACGTAGATTAAATCTTGTACAATAACTGGTGTTTTGTTCTTCAAGTATCTTTATATGTTTCACCTTATGCGAAATACTATTTTGGCTTTAATCTTTATTTCAATCTATTTTAATAAATACCTCCCAGGACCCAGAGTGAAGATCATAACCCTATCATGTCACTATGGACCATTAAAATTATGTTTTCATTCACTAGTATTTTTCACTTTTCCATCTAAAATCTTGAAATAAAAATCCAACATCTCACGTTGTGTGTATAAAATGCTATTAGAGAATGATAGATAATGTCATTCAATTTCGATGAACGGCTCATTGCAGTTGTTGTTGTTGTTGCGGCCTTGGTACATGGATTTCGAAGAATGCTCAGAATTCAAATGTTACACATTTAGTACTGTCTGACCAGTCATCTAAATGGACATATATATGATGTAACGCTATGTATTTTGTTCTGATGCAGTCAACGTGTTACCAGTAGGAAGTATGATTACCATGAGCACGCCGTTAAAATCGGCAAGAATTGAGTTACTGAAATATACCTGAGTCACTCTAGAACCAAACGTACACAGTATAACACGCACACAAACATCACAATCATAGGTTTTGCTTTTCAATATTTTCAATAGATTCAAGCATCCTATATATATATATATATATATATATATATATATATATATATATATATATATATATATATATATATATATATATATATATATATATATATATATATATATATATATATATATATATATATATATATATATATATATATATATATATATATAGACACACACAGCTTGTATTGTTCTCTTGCTATAGGACCATAACTTGCTATACTAGGTATGTATAGCTTTCAAAATGTCACCTCCGTTACAAAGTTAATTTACACACAAACAAATGTACACTGTCACAATTTTTCAACCCATCTAAAGGTTTACTAAAAAGAGAAATCATAATTAGTAATAATCTGACCATTAGTTGTTGTCAAAATCTAAACTAAATAAAATCAGTAAAGGATAAACAAAAAATGAGTATAAAGTTGACACGCTGCTATAGATAAGTTAGTCTCAATCTGTTGTAGTCAGTTCTCATTTTACAATAGTGGATTATATTAGCCGTAATATGTGTTAGTTTGGTGTATTTTCTTCGTTGAATATAAAGTAACGGAGTTGATGATGTGTAACGGAATTGACAATATATAACAGAGTTGAGAGTGCAACACAATTTATGATCAGTTTCCATTTTGTGAATGTCATTATTACAGTATACATTCCCAACTCTGATTTTATTAATTAAATTAATTTACATTTGTAATATTGCAGTAAAGCAATAAACAATACATTGAATAATACAATAATTTATAACGTTCAAAATTCTTAGTTGTCATAATCACAAATTAAAGAAAATTATTTTTTGTTCTTCTGTTTTATTGTGTTGTTAAAATGGTCGGAAATATTCTTCTCTCAAAAGACCATCAAGTAAACAAAATCAGAATCAGGTCAGTGAAATAGTCGGTAAAACATAGAAATATGTCAGTGGCGCACTTGAAACTGAATAAAACCCACATTAGGTCAATTAACAGGGTTTGTCTTAAAACCCTGGTTCAACATGTAGTAAAACTAAAATCATTAAGCAGCCAAAGATTAAATCACTTTAATGTTTTCTTTGACTCAAATGCTCAGTGTCTAGAAGGATGATGACATCTTCCGCTTTGTACCAGCACTGATCTGCCCTCCATGGCCGAAATAACATGTTTATTCCTGTGCATGACCTGAAAACATGACAAACTAAACAGCCCCTGACAACTTTTAATAATTTTGCCGGCCCATGACTATGCACGTTTTTTTGTGGAATGACACAACTAAGTAAAATGAATAAGAACAAAATGTACAAAAGTCAGACAAAATGTTGTCATCTTGACTTGATTTTTTTAAAGTTGTGACAATTAGATGTCAGAAATGAAATCTGGCGTAAAGACAGAGCCCATATGAAGAAAATAAATTCAAATTAGGATTTATAAAAAACCAATAGCAACGAAAACATTTTTTTAATATCCAAGCACAATTAATGACACTTCATACCGGGTCCTATTTACTTATGTTTGTCAATGTTTTGATCCCGTTGCGACATTATTTGTTTTTTAGTTGTATTGAGACTGTCAAATAACGTTTACAGTGGACCTATTATAATGTTTTTCGCGAAAAGCAAATGAAGACATTTGTAGGTCCTTGTGCAGCGAGATGTCTGTTTATTTTTGCTGTAGTAAATCAGACTGCATAGAATTCTTACCTAGGATGGTGTTTGAACCCACGACCTTCTGCTGCAGAGACAGGTCTACCAAAAAACTAACCTGTCAATCTAGGGAGAGCATATTTATATGAAACAAAGTATCGAGTTATCCATAAAGTTGGCATTTGCTAGCGACAACACCTACTTATTAAATCATGTTTATACTTTTTCCTCAGCGAAAAAGAATTCATTGTCATCTATAAACATGTCACTGTATTTAATTGTTTTGGATACACTTTGAGTAAGTGATAAGCTGCTAAATTTTGAGAATTTTATTATATGGTATATTATCTCCAAACCGGGTTGTACATAGATTTAGTTTGTATATAAAGTACACCGCAGCGACACATTATTATTATCATTGTATCGACGTCCAGTTAGTTTGGTGGCTGAAGACTATAGACAAAATCAAATAACTCACATTAAGATTTTAGCCCAGACCGGGATTCCAACCCGCTCGATGAGAAGCCGCAAAGTCAGAGGTGGTACACCTGCTGAACTCTACCCCGACCACGGGCACCCTCTGTATGTACGAGGGTTGTCCCAGATATTCGTTGACTGTGACCATATTTCGATCAATTTTGCGCGCAATTGGTAAATCAATTACATAAACGTAAACTACAGGATATTTTCTTTATTTTAACTTAGATTTTATGATGTCTGAAACGTTTTTTTATTTGCCGATAATTTTTATAACCATGGTAACGCGATATCGTCCCACGTCAAAAAACGATTCTCACTTTCCTATTTGTTAAGCTATATTTAACGCATTTTTCAGCTGAACTTCATGAAACTACGGGAACCTATAAGACATTCATTTGGTGTCGTCATTACAAAATTTGACGTCAATCGGTCGTTGCGTTTTGAAAACAACAGCGTTTCCGCTAGTCACGGTGTCTTAGATCTAACGTGAAAATGACTTCACATGAACGCATGGAGATTAGAGCAAACATCAAATTTTGCGCTGATTTAGGAAAAACACCGACAGAAACATATAAATTGTTGCAGCAGACAAAGCGGGAATCCTCTGTAAGTCGGGCTCTTGTGTTCAAATGGCACAAGAGATTTTCAGATGGCCGCACAGACATCAAAGACGATGAGCGACCGGGTCGTAATGCTGTCATCCGTACGACGTCGTCAACGTCAATCAAGAAAGTGCTTGAAGGAGACCGCCGCCTGACAGTTAGAGAGATTGCGGAAATCGCCGATGTTAGCCGCGGAACCGTGCATCGGATACTGACGGAAGACCTAAACATGAAAAAGATATTTGAATTAAGTTTACCTGGTATATTGAAAATAAATATTCATATTTGTTCATGCAATTCTCATATTCACAAATTATTTAAAAAAGAACAACAACACGACAACGATTTATTGAGTTGATTACGAAAGGAAAATAAAAAGATGATCTAGATAAAGTATTTTATTATTGATAACATTAAAATAAAATATGAATATCTTTATTTAATTTATTATCTTTCCAATATTAGTTCACCCTTTTTAAATGGATCGAACTGTTGAACATAATATACACTGATTAATTTCAGGTACACGCAAGATGGGTCCCAAAACTCCTCAATGCTGGTGAGCGTGAACGGCGTGTGTTCGAATCCGAGAAGTTCTTACGGCGGTGTCGGGTGCAGGGCGATGCCTTCCTTGACAACATTGTGACGATGGATGAGACCTGGTTGTACTTATATGACCCGGAAACACGCGAACAGTCTGCGGTGTGGTGCGAGAGCGGCGCGCCGCCACCGGAAAAGGCACGAGTGGCGCGTTCTGCTGGAAAACAAATGTATGCGATGTTCGCTGATTGTAGGGGGATGATCCTTTGTCATCCGGTTCCAGTTGGTAAAACCATCAACGGGGCCTACTACGCGAAGGTATTTTCATATTTACACATTTTTATATTTTATCAGCGCTATTTTTTATTTATGGTCGAGATGCAAAGTACACGCTGTTAAATTCCGAACATGTCCACATATTTTACGTCATGTTCAAGCGTGGCAATGTTTCATTTCTAGGCTTTGGCGCGCGATCTCCAATGGGCGCTGCGGAAGAAACGACCTGATCTGGCAGTTGAGAATATAATTTTATATCAAGATAATGCCTCCCCACACACTGCCGCAGTCACACAAATAGAAATAAATGTACTTGGTTTCCAACGTCTTAGCCACCTCCCTATTCCCCAGACCTGGCTCCTTTTGACTTCGCTCTATTTACGGAAATTAAAGCTAAACTGAAGGGACATCGGTTTGAATCTCTAAAACAGTTACACAGTTTTACGCTCAGTGTAACTCGTTCATTCGGGAAGGATTGGAACCAGAATATTATAAAAAGACAGTGGATAAAAGGCAACGAACGATGCCTTTTGCACGCCGGTGCATACTTTGAAAAAAAGTGAACGTCAGATAACGTCCGCAAGTGAACGTCGCTTAAATTTGATTGACGGCGTGGGGCGATACTGTAAACCATGTCTTATAGTTGTTAGCATAACTTTTGTACCGTTGCTTGTTTTATTGTATTTTTTTTTCAAAGGTATGTAAAATAGATTGAATTTTATGTATATGCAATTTGTTTTTTTTATAAAATAATTATCCAAGAAGTTATGAGCACAGTCTAAGAATGTCTGGGACAACCCTCGTTTGTGTTAGTTTTTGTGTTATAAAGCATTTACATATTATCAAAATCTACTGATTTTAATAAAGGTAGTATCCACCAGTTTGCCCATATTTAATACAAATAACAATATATCACCTGGCTCTTAGGAATTGCTGCATAATTTATATTTGAGTTTAGTTAAAGGCGTTTACTACACTACTTTAATTGTAAGACAGTACAAAATCGTGAAATATAATGCTTGCAATATCAATTACTTCCAAATCTGTAAACAAGCAGGAATAAGGGTTTCTACTGAAAATATCGACGTCAGAGAAAATCACCCAGTTGAACATGTAGCGTGTTATACTAAGTAAGTGGTCGTGCGCAGGCGTGTAGCTGAGTGTATCGGATAACGCAGCTGCGTACACACTGTCTCCAAAGAATGAAAACATACAAAGTTCAAAATCTGCAATAACATTTTACCCTGCCAGGACTAAGGTGTATATTTTTTGCGATCAACTAGTAATCCTATTTAAACCACGACAAATGATGTTAAATTGATAAATCTCTGTAGCACCTAGTATTGGACAAGTTTTGTACTTTTACATTTCAAATCAGAACTCAGATAAATTCGTCCTCTGGATGATCACAACTTGGTAGTATCTGGAGATAAAAATACGTATGTATAAAAACAAGAGATTCATTTCTTGTATCAATAAATATTGTGGACTAAAGTTTACATCAATACTCATAGAAGAAGACTGGCTCTGGCGTTTGCTTGTCTATAAGCAACAATGTATGACAATATTAAATACAACGTTTGTTTTAATATTTAAGTATCAGTAACATAATATTTTACTTTAAATCTAGTCATATCTTGATAACGAAACCTCCAAATAAGCCTCCACGTACGATCTAGAATCACATAATTTTGCGGGTTATCATACCTCCCCCCTCCACCCTCAACCCATGCCGTCCATTGCACACCTGGTGTCATACATAGCTATGCTACTGACGTTGTTTTGTTAATATAATTTATTTCCTATTTAAAAAGCTAACTGCATACCATGGCTTGAAGAGGAAATACATTTTTGTAATGACAAATTGGATGTTATGTTTTACTTACATATGGATGTGGGGAACCAATAGCATTTGCCAGGATCTTTTCAGGTAACTTTGTTTATAGAAAAACCTCGTAGTGACACAATTATGGTTAGTAGTTACTAAAGTTACGTCCAGGGAGGAGGAAGACCACATACAAAAGTCTAAGTAGAACCGTTGGCACGCCGCAAGTCAGATGTTAGATCATTATTAAGTCCTGCACCCTGGCCGGGAAACGAACACACGCGTTGAGAGCCGAGCAGTAAGAGCAGATACAAGTCAGCGACTCTACCACTACGTCACTGGAGCTCCTATTTTTAAGGTAACAAGACATTTCGGTGCCATGAGAAAGAATAGATAAGATATAAAAAGGATGAAAAAACTGTTACAAGAAGGTAAACGAGAAATTGTTTCAGCAAATTATATTTTTTCTTAACACACTTTTTGCCACCATTCTAACAGACGTGAAAGAGTTCGGCACTTCAAGAAGTTTGCAATAGCACTTGATGCCGACACAATTTGACAATGGTGACGAAGTGCTCACAGTACATCGGCCTGAAGAAAGATCACGTGAGGCAATTGGAATCTACGAGAAATGACAGACGCCATTGATGTGACAGTTAATCAAAATATCAGATTGTGATACGTTCTGTTATATTCGGTCCGTAGTCCATGACAGTAACTCTGTAAATAGCAATGATTTAGTTCAATACAAGAGCACATAAACCACGTCAGACAATGACTTTGTTCCGGTGAAAGTGTTGCAGGACAATGGGGACCATGGTATTACACTCAGAGCTGGTCACACCTACAGTGTATGTACAACTATCGAGGGTGGTAACATCTACCGTGGTAAGAAAGGCAAATCAGAGGTAACAGTGGGAGGTGTGACGTTTACATTTGCCAACAGTTCCAAAGATAAAAATAACAACATCTGTACAATGAGGTCAGAGTCTGACATTCAGGTTTACACTAACGGAATAGGGACACCATAGACTACTGTGCTCGTATTGGAAATGAAAAAAACAACGACCCATACATTATTAACAATGACTACAGATTTTTTTGTATAAATATATACTCATACAAGACTTGTTAGAGAAAATAATGACGATTCCCTCGATGCATTACATCTAGTGTCTGTATAAATATGTGTATTTACCTTTTAAGCTTACAGATGAGTTACCATTGGCAATTCAAAAACACTGTATTATCAACATGTTTCGACATAGAAATGCAAATTGTAACATGTCGTTATACATGTATACTTGTTGTTATTGCTTTTCGTCATACTATAAATAGATTTTTTATTTTTCACCTTAACTTGTCTAATATGGCTTATTTATATCCGATTTGGTAATAAATAATGAACATTTCATAAAGTAACACAGTTACGGTAATTTTCAGTAAATATTTTCTTGGCGAATACAACAAAAGTGCTAAAACATGCTAAACGTGCTGAATACAAGCTGGCCACGTTAACGGACAAAATCTGACTAAACAAATACAGAAATACTTATATATTATTTAGGCCAAAATCGTTATAATTTAACAAATTTACTGACTATAACTCAACTCAGCTTAGCTCAACTCATCTCAACTTTATTGAACTCATTACCGCTCTAAGCGGTAAATGAGCAATTTAGCATACAATACAAATATTAGACAATAACAAATTCCAGTGGAAATAAATCTTGTACAAAACACGGGAACTTAGTGAAAAAGACTATAACATCTATGAATGAATGAAGGCGAAATATTTAGCTTGCGGGTGATGTGTTGTAAATTTAACCTATTTTTACATTCAGGACAAAATGGGCAACAAAGATACGATTGATGATTAGATCCAGAAAAGGTAATACATTATTATAAGGGTATTATAATTTACTAATTTTGCTTTTGTCGATGGAATTGTTTGTCAATTAATCATTGTGTAGAGAACACAAATCTAAAATTGGTAGCTAGAAGTCTGAATGATAATGGAGGATGTATCTATTCGCATGTTAAAGATTGCTATTATTAGAATCAAATCTAAACTGACACGCCGAGACATAGAAACATTTGAGAACAATTTTATGACACACGTAACATTAACAAAGTATGGAAAAAATAGGAATTAGTGTCTCACAATTAACAGTTACTTATATACAGTAGCATAAATAACATAAGGAAACAATGTGACAACCCCCCCCCACACACACACACACACACACACCACCACCACCACCACCACCACCTATCCACCCCCGTCCCCGCAAAAAACAACAACAACAGTCAAACAAATAGCATACATTGTAGTAATTAAAATAAAAAGTGACTCTAGTTGGTATCTTATAAATTAAGACAATTGTCACATAAGTTAAGACTGTATAATACAGCTAGTAAAATAATCAGGATATATTTCATTTGTTTTTAAATTAATAAATTACGGATGTAGCAAAAGAGAAAAAAGTTCTTGTTAAACACTCACATAGGTGAATAAAAGCAGGCAAACAATTTTCTTATGAAAATGCATCATTTTTTAAGTATTTTGATATTGTGGTTGTTTAATAGTTCTTTGAACTTAATTATATTTGGATGTTGGTAGAAGTACACGGGAACGTAAATTTCTTTAATGGCACGGAAAATAGGACACTTAAGTAAATAGTGCATTTCATCGCCAATGTCGTTTGAATTACAAAGTTGACATTTTCTATCACTGATATCTTAATTTTGTACGTTTAGTCTTGCATATTGTAAGTAGTGTTATGTAGGATATAATATGTTAAGTTTGTATTTTAAATTTCAGCTTTTTATAAAATAAAATATATGGGTGAAAACAATAATAAAAGGACGGATTGCCATTATGATATATCATAACTATGTCTCTGTTTCTTGTTATAGTTAGTAACAGTTTGCCTTCAGTTATTTTTCGTTAATTCTTATCCATTGTAAGTCTTTAATTAACCTTGATTTAATTTATATGCTCCAAATGCACAAAAGTTGTTTACCAAGTTAACGGTGTCCCTTATTTACAACTCAAGTATGTCTCTTATAGGTAATAAATTATGTAAATTTAGCTGCATATATAAAATTTCCCCTGAACTCAAATGATTATTTATTAATATGTTTTCGAATAAAATTTACCTTTCGATATTCCAGTACCTTCGTAATTATTCCGGTTAATTGTCTCTCATTGTATCAAGATTATAGAAACGTGTCGAATATATTACGTCATGTTTCATTTACGGCTAGAATATATTATTCTGTTTCATTAAAAGTCAATTAGATTCAGCCATCAAATGAGTAATTAAACATAAAATGTCATTGCCATACCTAATTTAAAGGAAAGCTATGGTAAGAAAGATAGCAGATATGCAGGTAAAAAATCTTGTCTGTGTTCATAAACCAATATAAAACTTCATTACGTGACAATGTTAGAAAAGGCGTGTAAGTCTAAAAGGAAATCTAATGCATATACACATACAACGTTTGATGCAGTAGTAATAATGGACATTTTCTTCAAACAAGGATTGCGATACACACCATATGTTAGTTACAATACTAGAAGTGTCCAGTCACACCGTTGTTCTTTGAACATGAATACAATCAAAGGCTCTCTTTATGTGCTGATCAGATTGATATATGCGATATGTGGATAGGTTGGTTCTTATGTAGACGGCCTCTTAAATTTTTTAAATTGGGTTTTTAATAAATAATATCAAAGCTTCATACGCCTTAATGGCACCTTCGGACAGTGTACTCGCCTATGCTATTCACCAGATAGAATATCACAGTAATATTTATCACAAATTTGACAATGCGTGATATAAAACAACACATTAAGGCTTCTTAACACAATAAACGTTAAATGCATGTCACGGGAAATAACTAACCCACAAAAGACTCAGTTTTAACATTATATTGATGTAATGCAGTGATATTTAAACATATTAACACTCGAATGACAACTTTTAAAGCGTTGTTGTGTTAATTCTATTTATTTAAGGTTATACAAAACTAAATGACTCCTTCTCACATTTTGAAATTAATGCTCTCTTTACTTCTGAGCAGCTAAATCAGTGTCCTCCCTTCTTTGTTCATTTTAAATCAGATGTACCTGAGGGGAAAACAGAAAGGAAGAGAATAATGTCATCAAAAGTGGTATCATTTTAAAAAATTGCATCAAAAATGGCTTTAAATGCGTTATAAAACCAAATAGTTAAATGCAATGTCATTAGCTAAGATCAAAACACCTAATACCTCACTTTTCACCCTTTACAAGGTAGACAACTCAGTGTACAGAGCAGTATAATACAGTCGCGATTACTTCCCTTGTTGATGAATATTTTCAGCAAACTATAATGAACAAATAAAGTTCGACAATGTTAATTATATAATATCGGTGACAAATTATGTATATTTAACATGAATATACAGTGTGTCAATGTAACATTCAAACTACATCTAAAACAATATTCGCAGTTTACACAATTTGGATTACAGATTACATTAAAGGAGTTTTAGACATTTTGACCAAAAGGTCTTTCCTCTATCAACCAAACAAATATTGTTACATGAACAGTTACCCAAAACAGGGGTCACATATTGTTATATTGTTAAAAGTATAAAATATAGGTAAATAGTCGGATACCACGTTTAAGGTCTGACACATAGCTGAAAAAATATTTAATTTAAAACAAACAATTGCGAAGCAGTTTAATTATTAGTTTCATTCTTTTTTAAAGTTACCAAATTTAAAGGTCAATTTTTATATTTAAAGATACATTAGTTTTATCTGGTGGAATGTTTTTTCTGAAATAATGTTATTTTAATATAATTTAATTAAAATCTCGATCAGTCCATACTGTCATTTTATGATAAGGTCGAGCGGTCCTACAATAACCATTATAAGCTATGCATAGGCTAGAAAGACTTTATTTAGACATTTCTATATAAACCTGCTCATGGATTCCTCTAAGTTTGGCTTCTACGGTTCATTAATACTAAATCACAAGGTTTTAATAAGAATAATGCTTGCAGTCCACTTTCTGAAATAAACAAACGTTTATAAGAAGCGTAGAAATAGAGTCCTGATTTATATGTAACACTAAGATAAACTGTATATACCTTCGTCAACATTTTATCTACAGTATTGGCCCAGTTTTAAGAATATAAATAAAACTCATTACATCTATTTATTTCTGTTGTTTGCAGGTAAGTATGAAACAGCTGAGGGATTGTCGCCTTTGTCCATTAATTGTCAATCGTTAGGGTCTGCAATTATACAGAATGCTATTTAATAAGAAATATGAAAAGGTCATGTGATTTAAACGTAGTATTCAACATTTTGGACCAAATTTATATTAATAAGTAGCGGAAAAACAACAACTCGAGACGTTATTTCAAACAAATATTTCCTTTTTTAGCCAAGTTACACAGCTATCGATTTTTTAACTCACGTGACCACTTAGTTTTGAGATCATATTGTATCATGACCCAGGCAATCTGCTTTGACGTCGACATTCATTTTAAAATAAATTTAAAACTTAAAGATTTAAGGGAAGAATTCGTTTTGTTATGAGTTTGTATAATGTAAAATAGAATGAAACAATAGTTATGGAAACAGAAAAGAAGAACATAATTGCACACCTTTTTCAAATCACAACGTTAATTGATTTTTAAAGTAACACAGAATCACACAGTAAAACAGTTTTCGATTAGATATTGCAGGCAAAACAACGCTGGATGCGAGACTACACATGAGATACGATTTTATTATACGTCTATTTTGAGTAAGACGGATGTTATGATATGAGTAAAGTGTCTCTTTCCACAAGGGCGTACACGGCAGCCATATTGAAGGTAACAATTTGTGTTGTACGTCCTTATTTATGTATCTTATTAAAGATAAACACTCGTGTTCTGCTGGCACTTTTAGTTGAACAAAACACCAGTGTACTAATGTAACTAATGCACGTAAGCTGACGTCTTTGGAACGTACGGGACTAACACGGTTAGGTATACAATCATTAAAGGATAATACAGACTGTTTATAAACTTCAAATTTCCATGTTGTGCCTCAGTATCTTTGTGTTGAAATTTAAAATTTAATCTAAATAGAATTTCACAAAAAATCGTGCTTACTGGACTTCCAAATCATATACACTGGCTTAAGGTGAAATTAAATCTTTTATTTTTTCTACTTTCGTTTTCGCAATAAGCTGTATGATTAACTTTTTTTTTAAATTCTGGTCTCATCATTATATAATAATTTTATTTAGATTTATTTTTGATTGGTTGCCTCAAGTTATTATCAAATATTATATGTTAGCTTGTTATATTGACAAAATAAAATTGTATCAATATTAATTGTTCTCAGACCTCAGTCCATGGGTATAATTATATAGCACTGAAATAATAAATGTGTGTGTATATAACTAAAGCTTTATTGTAGTTATACAATTCATATCAGTAAATTGTTCTTGCATTCAAGTGATGTGTGTTTGTAGGACCTTTCTATGCTCAACAACAGGCTGTAATATTGCAAGTTGAAACGGATATTTTACTTTAGTTCTACCTTACAAGTGTCGAATGAATGACTGTCGTGTGTTGATGTTTGGGTCACTGTAAAACAATGTCTTCACGTCGAGGTTGTCTGAAATCCCTTCGTATGTCGTGCGGCGTCTTGATGCTATACAGTTTGTATCCAGTCTTCTTCAAACTTGGTCAGAATGTTTGTCTGCAAGAACTCTAAGATGAATTCGTAACCGTGGGGTAAAACATAGCCCACTAGGTCAAACTCAAGAAAAAACTTGAGAACACAGTAGAGGCCACATTTATCGCTTCATTCGATCGCCGTTAGCTAATGTTAAATGTGCCAAATATGACTTAAGAGATACCTCGTTCAATTTGTTTCCGACAGAAATTGATGTGTTATGGATAACAGAGGGATACATTTTATATGGTTTTACATATGTCTACATCTAATGACCAGTAATAACAACTTAATGCGCACTTTTGTACATACCTGAATCAAAACATACGCAGTAAGTGAGCATATATGTGTAAAGGAAACAATATCGTTACGAATTGACGTTGTAATGACCGCAAACGATCAACACAGACAGGCACAGACCAACAGGTCAATAAATCACTAAGTCACGTGTAATTAAAAAGTATGGCACTAGATCAAATCTTAGTATAGCTTTGTGGACACGCTAGAGGCCAAATTTATGGCCCAATTTTCACCAATCTTGGCCAGAAGGTTGGCCTGCATAACATCTTGTAGGTCGTTACTGGGTCACGTGGGCTCAATTCTTAGCGTTAAGCATCAACGCACGTGAATAACATTGAACCAAATTGTGATATTTACATTTGTCTCAAGATGGTGAGATCTCTGGAGACCTTCGGAAATAAACCCGCATGATCACTTAAATATATAAAGGATATTAATGAATAAGATAAGTTCTACTTAGCAAGTACTGTAAATAACTCATAACTTGGTCTATTTTGTTCTCCCAGATCAGGTCTTTGGTTTATTTACTAGATAACCCTCATTTTCAATTTTGTTATTTTGCGTCATAGTTAACCGACAACTAGATACGATATAGTCTTTCTGAATGATAAATAATAATATTATGTTTTACCTGTTGTAGTGACAATGACTGATGAGGTTCATGGGCAAGTTCGGGGCTCAGACATCGAGCCGGATAAATATGAAGGTGTCCAAGATCTATGCGAACAATGTCTTGATTATGACAGGGGCAAAGAGGAGCCAGCAGTTGGCTGGTGCGAGACATGTGATGAACTACTTTGTGGAGATTGTTATCAGGGTCACTGTAGGCCGAAATTTATGCGCAACCATCAACTAAAACCTCTAGAAGATATGAAGGCCCGCAAACAATTAAAACACATTGTGACGAAGTGCGACACTCACGGAGGGGAACCATTGAGGTATTATTGTGAGAATCACAAAGAGCTCGGGTGCAGTGATTGTTTCATCGACAAACATCGAAAATGTGACAATATAGTGAATCTTTCAGGAATACAAGTAAGTGAAACATTAGAGTTGAAAACCATTATGGAAAACATGTTGAAGTTGGAACAAAGATTGAAAAAGAATATCGAGAGCGTTGTAAATAACATTGATGTTGCAAAAAGTCGGTACGAAATTACTGTTGCTAGAATTGAAGACGCTGAGAGCAATTAAAAGGCATTCATAGAAAAGCTTGTCCACGAGATAAAGGAAGCAGCAAAGAAAATTAGAGATGCTGATATGGAGAACATGCAGGCACTGCAGTCAATGCACAAAGAAATGTCTGTATCTTTTGCAACTGGACATGAACTGGTCAGACATTATACCAAATCTGAAAATGAGCGAGAGTTGTTTATCGCTATGAAAACGGTTGAAGCGGACATAAAACACGTAGAAAAACGTTTACTAGAAACTGAAAAGAGAAATTGTGTAAATAAATCTGAATTTACTCTAAACACATTTTTGGCCAGAATTCTAACCGAGGTGAAAGAGTTCGGTACTTTAAATAGTCTGCAGCAGCAGTTGATGCCGACACAATTTGACAAATGTGCTGAGGAGTTCGAAGTTCATCGATTTAGAGAAAGTTCTTTTGCGGTAGGTTGGGAACATATTGGAAAAACAGACGCCATTGATGTGACAGTTAATCAAAATATTAGATTGTTATATGCACTGCTATATCCTGGTGTGGAGTCCATGACATTGACACTGAACATAAGTGAAGACGGTCATGCTTTAGTTCATTGCACGAGTACACATCCCACGTCAGGTAGAGACATTGTTCCAGTGAAAGTGCTGCAGGACAATGGGAACCATGGTATTACACTCAGAGCTGGTCACACCTACAGTGTATGTACAACTATCGGGGGTGGTAATACTTGGACCTACTATGGTAATAATGGCAAATCAAAGGTTACAGCGGGAGGTGTGATGTTTACCTTTGCCAAAAGTTTCAAAGATACTAATTGCACGTCTGTACAAAGAGGTCAGATTCCAGGATTGAGGTTTACACTTACGGAATAGGGACATCATAGACTATAGTGCTCGTATTGGAAATGAAAAACAAACAACGACTTAAATAGTGATTTTTAATTTATTAACAATTACCCGAGATTGTTTGTATAAATATATACTCATACCAGACTTGTTAGAGAAAATAATGACGAATCCCTCGATACATCACATCTAGTGTCTTTATAAATATCTGCATTTAACCTTTAAGAATAAAGTCATAAAGATGAGTCATTACCAGAAGCTATTCAAAAACACTGAATTATCAACATGTATCGACATAGAAATGTAAATTGTAACATGTTGTTATATATTTGTTATTTTTCGTCATACTATAAATAGATATTTCATTTTTCGTTTTGTACTCATCTGAAATGGTTTATTTATATCCGATTTGCTTATAAATAATGACCATTTCATGAAGTTACACTATGCAGGTTTTTCAGTAATTATTTTCCTTGCAAATACAACAAAAGTGTTAAAACATGCTAAACTTGCTGAACACAAGCTGGCCACGTGAACGGACAAAATTTGAAACAAATGAAATACAGAAATAAATATTCATATCTTATTTAAGCCATAATCGTTAAAATGTAGCACATTTAGGGACTATATATTTAATGGCTTACATGTGTATCACTTTTACTTGAATACATCAGTCTCTCATTTGAGACAAACTGTTTGTAATTTGTGCCTTATCCTGTATATTATGATACATCATAACTCTGTCTCTGTATCTCGTTAGATTTTTCAACAGTTTGCCTTTAGCTATTTTTCGTAAACAGTTATCCATTGTAAATCTTTTATTACTCTAGTGTTAACTTATTTGCTCCAAATGCACAAGAGATATTTAACAAGTTACTCATGTCCTTTATATACTATAGGTCCTTATTTATGGAAATTTACCTGCATTTATAAAATTCCCACCGGAACTCAAATGGTAAATGAATATGTTTTCGAGTAAAATTTACCTTTCGATATTCCAGTACCTACGTCATTATTCCGGTAAATTGTCGACAACACCATTTCGATAATGTTTCTCTTTGTGTAAAGATTAGAGAAACTCGTCAAATTTATGCAAATAAAGTTCGTTATGTACCTTACGTCATGTTTATTTACGGCTAGAATATATTATGCTGTTGTGTATTTTTTAAAGTCAATTAGATTCAGGCTTCTTGTCTGTGTTCATAAAACCAACATAAATCACAGCATGTGACAATGCTGGATAAAGCGTGTATGTCTTGAAGGAAACCTAACACATATAGCAATGATCCAATTGTAATAATGCACATTATCTTAAAATAAGGATTGCAATACACACCATATGTAAGTTACAATACTAGAAGTGTCCTGTCACACCTTTTTTCTTCAAACATGAACACAATCTAAGGCTCTCTGTATGTGCTGATCAGGTTGATAAATGCAATGTGTAGATAGTTTGGTTTTGATATGGACGGCCTCTTAAAATTGATATAATGGGTTTTAAATAAATTATATCAAAGCTTCATACCCTTAATGGCACCTTCGGGCAGTGTACTCGCCTATGTTATTCACTAGATAAAATATCACAGTAATATTTACGACAAATTTGACAATGCGGGATGTAAAACAACACATTAAGGCTTCTAAACACCATAAACTATAAATGCATGTACTTGGAAATAATTAACCCTCAAATGACTCAGTTTTTACATTATATTGAGTTTGTATATGATCTTCCTCTTTGAAAAGTATCCATTTCGTGCCTAACCCACCTTCTATCAAATATTTGTTGAACGACAAGAAAATCACACATTAAACTTTAGCTAACATTTAAACTACATGTAAAAATATTTCACAGTTTACACAATTTGGGATAAAGATTACCTTAAAGGTATTTTCAGACATTTTAGACCAAAACTTTTTTCCTCAAACAACAAATAAAATTATATGGTACCCATAAATTTGCTTAACGTCAAGAAAATCACACATTAAACTTAATAGAACCTAACATTTAAACTGCACGTATAATACAATTTCCACAGGTAACAGAATTTGGGATACGTTTTATGTTGTAGATTGTTTCCGACAGTTAGGACCAAAATATTTCTTCAAACAACCAAATAAATAATTGTTACCTAAACAGATTCCGCAAAATGCTGTTTATTGATGTCCTTTATTTTTGTGAAACGTACACACTCCAAATGTCATTACCAATACGTATATACAATCCAAGCCACGCTGCACAGTTAGGCATTAATGAACTAAAATAAGCATTTAGTTTTAGGATAACGCAGGGGCGTAGCTAGGCATGGTTTTATGTACGCTTGGTCGCAAGTGGGGAAGGAGCGGGGAGGGGGGTCCGGGCGCATGCACCCGAGAAGTCTGTTTCTAAATCGTTCATGGTGGCTTCTGATGAGGCTTCGAAATCGAGATATAACTAGACTTTTTTTTAAATGTTACGTTACAGAAATTATTTTTTTTAAACAAAATTTTTATGTAATCTTTCCAACAGAGAAGCTACTCAAATACAAGTGCCAATTTTCTGGCCACGACCATGTATGTAAAATTTGATTCAAACTATTTATTTATTAAGGCATAAAATCAGTTTCTTTTATTCAGACTTATTTTATCATTCTTAATGTCGTGATATGGAGAAAACAAAGATTGCATTTAAGCAATTTGAGATATCATAGCAGATAATGGTTCAAGTGAAAAACTAGCATTTACATAAAGCAATGAAATAAACAATGATAATATAACCACTATTTGTTTATCGGATTTATGTGAATAAGATCCATGGCTAAACAAAACTCAGTGCCTATGGCGTAGCGACTAGAACGTCATCCAACAATGATAAATGCTTTATCTCTCAATTAAATTCATAATTAATTAAAAAGTTTATTTATAGTTTTGAAAGAAATGAACATTTATAATAAGTTTTATCGAGTTATACAATCTTAAGAAAGTGTTCACAATCGCCTTTTTTAGATTAAAGTATGAATTTCCGCATATATCATGCACATATATCCAAACTGGGGTCAGATACATGTAATTAATTAATTAAATGCCTCATTTAAACGTGGTATTCGAGAATTTTTCTATATCAAATTCACCTAACAATACCTTACCATTGCTTTGGGGAATTAGGGCATAATTTTGCATAAACTATAGCACAGGGGCACTTATGAGGTCCCCAGGGACTGAACCCGGCCGGTCCATTATAGTGACACCGACAAGTCAGGTGTAATGCTGTTCCCTTAGCCCGGAGCGTTAGGAGGGAAGCCACTACTACCAACTTTAAGTCTTTGGTTTGACCCGGGCGGGGTTGGAACGAAATACGGACAATTCTTAGTCCGGACATTTCTCAGTGAAATTTGCAGGGTCGGACAATTCTCAGTTGGTTAAATTTGCAGGGTCGGACAATTCTCAGGTGGTTGATTTGCAGGGCCGGACAATTCTCAGTCTGGACATTTCTCCGTTATTTCAAAGTATAGCTATATTTGTGATAAAATTGTTGTATAAATCCATTTTGACGTTATAGTGAAATAATTAAAAAATGATGCAGATATTGTATTTGATATGAACGCATCATGTATTTAAATGACAATTAAAGAACAGTGGGTTGGTCAATTAACTGATTTTCGCGGCTTTGGTCAAAGCGTTTGTTAAGAAAATCAAGGGGTATAGAAATAATTATTGATGCAATTTGTAAGGATAAATAGTTTGTTTGGTTCACATGTTTATTTACTTTATTTATGATTGACAGCAAAGAAAATTATTTGGTTTTTGATGATTGTCTTTCAGTATTTAATTACAGAGTTGTTTTATAACACTTATGAAATCAATTGGTTTAATCAACGTCAAAAATGGATCTATAATAATTGTCCGGCCCTGCAAATCAACCAACGGACAAATGTCCGGACTGAGAATTGTCCGACCCTGCAAAACAAGTAACTGAAAAATGTCCGGCCCTGCAAATCAACCAACTGAGAATTGTCCGACCCTGCAAATTTCACTAACTGAGAAATGTCCGGCCTGAGAATTGTCCGTACCCCGGATGGAACCCCTGACTTCCCGATCCGCAAGCCGTTTGAGGCGAGACAACACAGAAAATACGATCTATTATACGTCTATTTTTAGTAACGTCGGATATGACGATCAGAGTTTCGGGCCAGGATATAGTACGTTTTTCATTAAATATTTTCTTGGCGAATTCAACAAAAGTGTTAAACATGCTAAGCGTGTTGAATACAAGCTGGTCATGTTAACGGACAAAATCTGAAACAAATAAAATACAGAATCAAATACTTATATCTTATTTAAGCCACAATCGTAAAGATTGAGCAAATTAAGAGACTATATAGTTTATGATTTACATATGTATTACTTTTACATGAACACATTAGTCCCTCATTTGAGACAAACTGGTTGTTATGTGTGCCTTATCATGTGTTTATAGATATAAAAGTTTTTATCCGCAAATTTCATAAACATCATTTACGAATGTTTAGGCTTGCAAATTGTGAGGTTATGTTGGATAAAAAATGTTACGTTTGTATTTTAAATGCCAGCTTTTTATAAAATAAAATATAGGGGTGAAAACAATAATAAAAGGATAGGTTGCCATTATGATATATCATAACTGTGTCTCTGTTTCTTGTTAAAGCTAGTAACAGTTTGCCTTCAGTTATTTTTCCTTAATTCTTATCCATTGTAATTCTTTTATTACTCTTGAGTTAACTTATTTGCTCCAAATGCACGAAAGTTTTTTACCAAGTTAATGATGTCGACAATACCATGTCTCTCATTGTATAAAGATTAGAGAAGCGTGTCGAATTTATGGAAATAAGGTGCGTTATGATAAATTACGTCATGTTTCATTTACGGCTAGAATATATTATTCTATTTTCTTAAAAGTCAATTAGATTCAGCCTTTAAAAGAGTAATTTAACGTACAAGTCATTGCAATACCGAATTTAATGGAAAGCTATGGTAAGAAAGATAACAAATATGCAGGCCAAATGAATAATATTAATATCTTGTCTGTGTAAATTAACCAATATAAAACATCTTTTACGTGACAATTTTAGAAAAGACATGTAAGTCTTAAAGGAAACCTAATGTTTATACACATACAATTATTGATGCAAGTGTAAAATTGTACATTTTCTTTAAACAAAGATGACCATTATATGTAAGTTACAAGACTAGAAGTGTCCTGTCACACCTTTGTTCTTTTAGGCATGAACACAGTCAAAGGCTCTCTGTATGTGCTGATCAGATTGATATATGCGATGTGTGGATAGTTTGATTCTTATATGGACGGCATCTTTAAATTATTATTTGGGGTTTTAATTAAAATATATCAAAGCGCCAATACGCCTTAATGGCACCTTCGGGCAGTGAACTAGCCTATGCTTTTCACCAGATAGAATATCATAGTAACAAATTTGACAATGTGTGATATAAAACAACACATTATGACTTCTTAACACAGTAAACTTTAAATGCATGTCATGGGAAATAACTAGCCCACAAATGACTCAGTTTTAACATTATATTGATGTAATGCAGTGATATGTAAACACATAAACACTCGAATGACAATTTTAGAATTGTAGTTGTGTTTATTCTATTTATTTAAGGTTATACAAAACAAAATGAACCCTTCTCACATTTTGAAATTAATGCTCTCTTTACTTCTGAACAGCTAAATCAGTGTCCTCCCTTCTTTGTTCATCTCAAATCAGATGTACATGAGGGAAAACAGAAAGGAAGAGAACAATGTCATCAAAAGTGGTCTCATTTAAAAGATTGCATCAACATAGGCTTTAAATGCTTTATAGAACCAAATAGTTAAATGCAATGTCATCAGCTAAGATCAAAACACCCAATACCTTAAGTTTCCCCTTTAACAAGGTAGACAACTCAGTGTACAGAGCAGTTTAATCCAGTCGCGATTACTTCCCTTGTTGTATAATAACCGATGAATATTTTTCAGCAAATCACAATGAACAAATACAATTCGACAATGTTAATTACACAATATCGTTGACAAATTATGTCTATTTAACATGAACAAACAGTGTGTCAATGTTTTTGTAAAGCTAATTGAATCAGCTGCAATTAATGCTGTATTAAGTTTGTATATGGTCTTCCTCTTTGAAACGTATTCATTTAGTGCTTGACCCACCTGTATCTTGCACCATGCATTTGCTAAATGACAAGACAAATTCACGTAAGATTTCATAGAATCTAACATTCAAACTACATCTAAAACAATATTCAACGTTTACACAATTTGGATGACAGATTACCTTAAAGGAGTTTTTAGACGTTTTTGACCAAAATGTCTTTCCTCCAACAACCAAATAATATTGTCACCTGAACAGTTACTCAAAACAAGGGTCACATATTGTTATATTGCTATAAGTATTAGATATAGGAAAACAGTCGGATACCACGTTTAAAGTCTGACACATAGCCGAAAAATATTTAATTTACAACAACCAATTGCGAAGCAGTTTGATTACTAGTTTCATTCTTCTTTAAAGTTACCAAATTTAGAGGTCAATTATTATATTTAGGATACATTAGTTTTAGGTCTGTTGCAATGTTTTCTCTAAAATAATGTTATTTTAATATCATTTAATTAAAATCTCGATCAGTCCGTACTGTCATTTTATGATAACGGGTTGAGCGGTCCTATACTAACCATCATAAGCTTGGCATAGGCTAGAAAGACTTTATTTAGACATTTAAAAGTCTCTTTCTATATAAACATGCTCATGATTCTGCTAAGTTTGGCTTCTACGGTTCATTAATACTAAATCACTAGGTTTTAATGAGAATAATGCTTGCAGTCCACTTTCTGAAATAAAAAACGTTTTTTAAAAAGCGTAGAAACAGCGTCCTGATTTCAAAGTAACACTAAGATAAACTGTATATACCTTCGTAAACATATTAATCTTGTATTGGTCTAGTTTTGAGAATATAAATAAAACTCATTACATCTATTTATTTCTGTTGTTTGCAGGTAATTATGAAACAGCTGAGAGATTGTCGCCTTTGTCTATGTACATTGTTTGCAGGTAAATTGGCTGTATCGCCCCTAACAACCTTACAGTTATCTGGAGACGATTCTTATTTACAGCAGATATAGTGCTGTCTTCGCTGTGGTAACATGTGTTGAACATCCTGCATTTGTTCGTGAGGCTTCTTTAGTTGGGCTGAACGGATAAAAGCACGTACATGTAGCGGTTATACGAAAAGAATAGACAGATTAATCTGATCTTGATATTGGTTTGGTCTAAACATCTCTTATGAAAACCATATTTAAAAAATCCATTTGCATACATGAAATGAAAAGGATCTAAAAAAAAAAGAAAACTCATATTGTGTCGATTTTAAGATTTGTATTTCATCAAATTTATTCCTGCGCATAAGCTTATAACTTTTAAAAAACGTTTCAGTGGCAAAAACTTTCATTGTCAGTATATCCATGCACAGTTCGCTATTTTTAAACTAAGCAAACTACGTGACCCCATATTTTTGAGGTCACGTTACGGGATCAACAGTTCTGACGTGTCATTTTAACTGAGATCCACATTGTGCTTATTTATAGATTTGGAAATAATTGACATTTAAAGCGACATATTTCATGACTTGTACTACATTACAATTGAGGTAATGCTGTAAAAAAATACTTAAACTAAGGTACTAAGTTTTGGCAGCAATTACACATATTCCTCAAAACAGGGGCAAGATCTTCTTACATGTATAAGATATGGTCAAACTGACGGATACCATCTTTAAAGTCGCAAAATGCATCCTTACTCATATTCATTACATAACGTTTGACTTGTGTTGGAGATGCTAACATTAGACAATCCAAAACGGAATATCTTGAAGATAAATGTTGGTTGATTTTGACAGCATTTTGTGATTCATTTGGTCTCATTAAATAGGGGGACCAGAACATACATTTGTAACTTGGACTCAACCCTTTTTGTCAAATTATTACCAGTTATATATTTTGTATAATGTATGGACTTGGCAATAAAGTATGTTGCACACTATTAAAAAGAAACAATACAAGTTACATCGCAAAGATCTGTTGATTATTGTTTAAACTAATTAGCGACAAAGATACCGAGTATTTTTGTATGCTCGACGGATCAAGGACATCATTGAATAGCATTTTGCAGGAGCTTTTCAGGTAACAGCAACTTTTTGTTGTTGTTTATAAAGAACGTTAAGTCAGACCAGCATTAAGGACTATGGACCCTAATGACCTTAATGAATCGGTAAATATCGACTTATTTCGGATAGAATCGTAATAAACCCGAAACTGCTCTTATATTCTTTCGACTGTTTTCGTATTATCTATTTTCAGAAAATGTTTGTCACGTGAGCGGGGTGTATATATTGACTTTGTGGGAAATCAGAAGAAAAATATCATTTAACTAATAGGAAAAGGAGTGCTAGAAAAAGTGATACAAAAACTTTGTGAATAGTACAGGAAGGTTTTATGTAATTTATTTTACTTATGTGATTGCAGTATTTTATGAAATAACCAATTTTGTTGAACAATTTACAATTTATTTGACTTTATCATATTTCACTTGCACTCTTCAGTGTTACTGTCGAATGTCTGTCACAGTATTTTAGATTTTAAAGATTGTAGTCTAATTTTCCATTTTGGCCAAAAATTATCGAATTAAATTATTTCCTGCTTAAATCCACTTTAGAAGTGTTTTAAGTTTACAATTAAGTGTGGGACAAATCTTAGACTTTTATGCTTTTTGGATGTCGTCTGTTTAAGTTGATGTAAGCATCTTCTCTAGGGTTTTGACGTTTTTTTCCAATCGATAGAACTTCTTTATACTTTCATCAACAGGAGTATGATAAAATGGATCTTATAGCTAAAGCAAGAATAGGCAAACATTTGAATATAATTAAAAATACGAACATTTGATTAGTTTGATTGTTATTGTGTTTCAACTTGTGAATTCACCCCAGCCCATATCATAAGTTACTATTTGATACTAACAAACTTAGTCTTTCTGTGTAATTCTGTTTGATTGTCTCAGTTAAAGAAAATGTCTGACAGTTTGGACCCATGTTTTCTTATGCAATCAAATAAAGCATTGTTACCTGCAAAGATCCAGCGAAATGCAGTTTGTAGGTGCCCTACATCCATGTAAGCAGTAAAGCATTACACCCAATTGTCATTCCAAACATATATGTTCTTTTCAAGCCACTCTGCACAGTTAGCATTGTCAACTAAGGCAACCTCGTCCCAACTTACTTTTAAAGGTGGTATCCGACAGTTTGCCTACATTTAATACATATAACGCCGAACCACTGCTTTGGGGAATTTGGTCATAATTTGTATACAAACCCATACTTTAGTCTTAAAAAATACGGTTTATAACACTAACTGTATTATTAAACAGAACTAATGGCGAAAATCACTCGAATGTGTGGTCTTTCCATCAGTATAAAATTCTCGATAGTTGTGTCTGCTAAAAACAGTTATCGACGTCAGAGCGAATTACCCGGATGACTATATAACGTGATCTCAAAAGTAAGTGGTCACGTGGTATTCTAAGTTTAAAAATAGCTTTGTCTGCAAAGTGGCTCGGATAGGATATAATTGTTTGTAATGATGAGTAGTGACGTAAGCTCGACTATTCACACAGATCTAGGACATCATTAAACAGCATTTTGTAGGAGCTTTTCATGTAACAATGACTTATTTGCTGTTTTTTTTTTTTATAAAAATGGTCCAATGTGACAGATACCATCTCTAAGAATGACGGACCCTAATGAATCGGTAAATATTGACTTATATCGGGTAATATCGTAATAAATCCGAGCAGCTCTCATCTTCTTTCGACATTTTCCGTAATAGGTATTATTAGTAAATTTTTGTCACGTGAGCGGGGTGTTTTCCATTGTGACGTAATTATTATACCAGTATGGCCGCTCGCATACGCGACAAGCGTTGCCGGTGGACAACAAAAGAAAATAATAATCCTATCGTAAGATGTCAGAGAGAGGGCAAGATCCTTACAGAACATAGTTACGTTGTAGGAACTCGGAAGAAAAACCTCGTTTTACTAATAAAAAATTAGTGCTAGCAAAGGAGATACCAAAACCTTGTGAATATTACAAGAAATAATGTAATTTTGCTCATGTGATTGCAGTATTTTGTGAAATAACCTATATTCTTGTATAATTTACAATTTATTTGTCTGTATCATATTTTAATTGCGCTATTCAGTGTTACTGTCGAATGTCTGTCACAGTATTTCAGATTTTAAAGATTCTTCTCTAATTTCCCTTTTTGGCCAACAGTTATCGAATTTAATTATTTCCTGCTTAAATCCACTTCAGAAATGTTTTGAGTTTACAGTTTAGTGTAGGACAAATCTTAGATGACTTACTATGTTAACCTTTCTTAAAAAATAAGATGTTGAATCAATATTGAATCAAAAATATTTTGGCTAATTTGGGACATTTTTAAAAGCTGATACACATTTCCTTAGAAACATCTATTAAATGAAATATCCATTGTAACATCTTCGGTAATTTGGTCACACATTTTCTCAAAAGTTGTAGATATTAAATATTTATTCTATTTTGATTGTACTAAAACTGATATTTAAAAAAGATGAAGAAAAAAGCGCTTGGTTTTAGTATTAGGACAATTGCCAGAGCTCTTTTTGAAGCATATTATATTACAGTGAAAGTTAAAAAGATTATTCCAATTTACTTTTTGCATTATTATTTTCATGACATTGGTGAAAGTACACTATAAAACATATATTTGGATATTCTATAACTACATTTGATAAAACACACCTTTTTTTGTAATGCACATATTCTCCTAAATCTCTTCATTTTGAAAGCTTGGGGGTCTACCATCATCAAATATGAATATCTCGAGTTAAACATGTTAAAAGTGTTTTAAATTAGAAAATAAATTGGTTTTATAATATTTATTAGTATTTATTAGAATAAAGTATGGTCCACCAATTTTTAAACAATGCTCATTAGGGTCCGTAATCCGTAAGATCAATTTACATAATCAACCGGGTAAACAGCTCTGACGTCGATATCTAATTTAAGCCGAAATCCCTATCGTGTTTATTTATGGATTATTAAATAATGTAACTCTGAAGCCATATATCTTGTAATGTGTAATGCCTAACAAATGAGGTTATGTTATAGAAAATCTTATCCTAAACTAAAGTATTTATGTATGCAGCAATGCTGTACAAATTCCACAGAGCAGGGATAAGCTGATGTTACACATATAAGAGTTAGGTAATCACGTTTAAAGTGTCAAACAGACATTTTTTTTCTCCAAGAACTTGCCCAATTAATACATGAAAGTGGTTTATGATTACGAGTCTTAGTTCTACATTTCATTACAACGTACTAGCGTCAAATGTCTCACGTTGATATACACTGTATGTAATATATAATCAAATAAAATGTCAATAAACAATTTCAAATTTGTAGCTATACATGTATATTCAAAATGTTCGAAAAGGCCTGATTGATCTTATTTTGGACTCTACATAAAGTAAACTGTAAACCCGCATCGAGAAAAACGTTCCTAATGTTTTAATTAAAGGCGAGATTGTTTTTCATTATTACCCATTTTAGCGCACTTTCTAATATGTTATCTGTTACTGCACGTTTTGGGATACAATATCCTAAGGGAGTCGACTTAAAATACAAGGACTACTATGATAAAGTTTTGGCAGAGATGCTGATATAAAGCTTTGAATTAAGGAACGATTGTACTAATAGGACTTCATGTTCAAGTGTTAATCACAACAACGACTTGTAAAGGAAACATTCACCAGGCCTTTATTGGCTATAAATCCGAAGACTACACACTTTTCCCATTTAGCCCTTTCTCTCAGATTAAAAACAATCCAATTAAGAACACGCGGATGTTTAAGAGACTTTTTATGTTTTTTTCAAATTTTACATAAAACAAGCATGCCAATTATTTAATTGACCATATGTTAAGTGAATGAAAAATGTACATATGTAATTAAACACCGTTAATGAAGCTAAAATATGTAATTCTTCTTTTCCCGTTTAAGCAATAAATGCTTCAAAATACAAAACATCGTTTATTATAAAGATAAAAATGATTCACTACAAACTTAACTACATGGGTCAGGCAGAAGCATACGTTCACACCTTTTTCAAATCACAACTTTAATTGATTTTTAAAGTAACACAGAATCGCACAGTAAAACAGTTTTCGATTACACGTTACAGGCGAGACAACCCATGAAATACGATTTTATTACACATCTATTTTTAGTAACGTAGGATATTGTGATACGAATATAGTGGGTAAGCAAACAAGTCTATTTCCACAAGGACATACACGGCAGCCATATTGAAGGTAACATTTTGTGTTGTACGTCCTTATATATGTATCTTATTAAAGAAAAACACTCGTGCTGGCACTTTTAGTTGAACAAAACACCAGTGTTCTAACTACGGCACGTAAGATGACGTCTTTGGAAAGTCCAGGACTAACAAGGTTAGGGTAGGAACCATTATAGGATAATATAGACTGTTAATAAAATTTAAGTTTGCATGTTGTGCCTCAGTATCTGTGTGTTGAAAATTACTTTATAATATAAATAGAATTTCAAAATAAATCGTGCTTACTGGACTTCCAAAGCATATACACTGACTTGAGGTGAAATTAAAATATTTTTTCTACTTTCGTTTTCGCAATAAGCTCTTTTTTAAATTCTGGTCTCATCATTATTTATAATAATTTTAAATAAGATTTATTTTTGATTGGTTGCCTCAAGTTGTTATCAAATGTTATATGTTAGCCTGTTATATTGACAAAATAAGATTGTTTCAATATTTAAGTTCTCAGACCTCAGTCCACGGGTATAATTATATAACACTGAAATAATAAATGTGTGTATAACTAAAGCTTTGTTGTAGTTATACAATTCATATCTGTAAAATGTTCTTGTATTCAGGTGATGTGTGTTTGTAGGACCCTTCTATGCTCAACAATAGGCTGTAATATGTGCAAGTTGAAACGGATATTTTACTTTTGTTCAACCTTACAAGTGTCGAATGAATGACTTGGCCGTGTGTTGATGTTTGGGTCACCTAAGCACAATGTCTTCACAGTGGGCTTGTCTGAAATCCCTTCGTATGTCGTGTGGCGTCTTGATGCTATACAGTTTGTATCCTGTCTTCTTCAAACTTGGTCAGAATGTTTGTCTGCAAGAACTCTAAGATGAATTCGCAACCGTGGGGTAAAACATGTCCCACTAGGTCAAACTCTAGAAAAAACTTGATTACACAGTAGAGGCCACATTTATGGCTTCATTCGATCGCCGTTTTGTTCTAGCTAATGTTAAATGTGCCAAATATGAATTAACAGATAGATACCTCGTTCAATTTGTTTCCGACTGAAATTGATGTGTTATGGATAACAGAGGGATACATTTTATATGGTTTCACATATGTCTACATGTAATGACCAGTAATAACAACTTAAATGCGCACTGATGTACATACCTGGATCAATACATACAAAGTAAGTGAGCATATATGTGTATACGAAACAATATCGTTACGAATTGACATTGTAATGACCGAAAACGATCAACACAGACAGGCACAGACCAACAGGTCGGGAAAGTTTCTTAAGTATTAAAGGGTAAATTATTGTGCATTAAGGGTATTTATAGATGGTTGATTTGGATGATGATTAATTTATTAAAACAGGAGATTCTGTTAATTAATAATGCAAATGTTGGTCAAGGTATAAGATCACAAGGCTCATATGCTTGGCGGAAACATTTTTCTTGTGTTGTATGATCTCTTACATCATGATTTTATTTTACATTATTTTCCGCCGACTGTGATTCTCTGCATCAACTTTTTCTTGTCTTCATTTACTTTGACCAGTTTGTTTGTATACATGCAATCTTCAATCAGTTAATTACACAGTCACGTGGGGTTACAACAATGTCGCATGGTTACATTTAAGAAAATAGCTTGTGAACACTGTGGTTACCAAAGAGGCCACATTAATGGACCAATCTTTACAAAGTTTGGTTAGATGATTTTCCTGCACGAAAATTTGGAGCAGTTCCTTACTAAGTCACGTGTAATTAAAAAGTAGGGCACTAGGTCAAATCTTAGTAAAGCTTTGTGGACACGCCAGAGGCCAAATTTATGGCGTAATAACATTGAACCAAATTGTGATATTAACATTTGTCTTAAGATGGTGAAATCTCTGGAGACCTTCGGAACTAACCGGCATGATCACTAAAATATATCAATGATACTTATGAATGAGATAACTTCTACTAAGCAAGAAATGTAAATAACCCATAACTTGGTCTATTTTGTTCTCCCAGATCAGGTCTTTGGTTTATTTACTAGATAACCCTCATCTTCAATTTTATCATTTTGCGTCATAGTTAACCGACAACTAGATACGGTATTGTCTTTCTGCATGATAAATAATAATATTATGTTTTACCTGTTGAAGTGACAATGACTGATGAGGTTCATGGGCAAGTTCGGGGCTCAGACACCGAGCCGGATAAATATGAATGTGTCCAAGATCTATGCGAACAATGTCTTAATTATGGCAAGGGCAAAGAGGAGCCAGCAGTTGGCTGGTGCGAGACATGTGATGAACTACTTTGTGATAATTGTTACCAAGGTCACTGTAGGCCGAAATTAATGCGCAACCACCAACTGAAACCTCTAGAAGATATGAACGCCCGCAAACAATTAAAACACGTTGTGACGAAATGCGACACTCACGGAGGGGAGCCATTGGGGTATTATTGTGAGGATCACAAAGAGCTCGGGTGCAGTGATTGTTTCATCGACAAACATCGAAAATGTGACAATATAGTGAATCTTTCAGGAATAAAAGTAAGTGAAACATTAGAGTTGAAAACCATATGGAAAACATGTTGAATGTGGAACAAAGATTGAAAAAGAATATCGAGAGCGTTGTAAATAACATTGATTTTGCCAAAAGTCAGTACGAAATTACTATTGCTAGAATTGAAGACGCTGAAAGCAATTTTAAGGTATTCATAGAAAAGCTTGTCCACGAGATAAAGGAAGCAGCAAAGAAAATTAGAGATACTGATACGGAGAACATGCAGGCCCTGCAGTCAATGCACAAAGAAATGTCTGTTTCTTTAGCAACGGGACATGAACTTGTCAGACAATATACCAAATCTGAAAATGAACGAGAGTTGTTTATCGCTATGAGAACGGTTGAGACGGACATAAAACACGTAGAAAGACGGTTACTAGAAGCTGAAAAGAGAAATTGTGTAAATAAATCTGAATTTACTCTAAACACATTTTTGGCCAAGGTTCTAACCGAGGTGAAAGAGTTCGGTGCTTTAAATAGTCCGCAGCAGCAGTTGATGCCGACACAATTTGACAAAGGTGACGAGGAGTTCGAAGTTTGGAGCAAGATCTTGCGTGGTATGTTGGCAATATAGTGGAAAATCAGACGCCATTGATGTGACAGTTAATCAAAATATCAGATTGTTATATGTACTGCTATATCCCGGTCTGGAGTCCATGACAGTGACACTGAACATAAGTGAAGATGGTCATGATTTACTTCAATGCAAGAGTACACATCCCACGTCAGACAAAGACCTTGTTCCAGTAAAAGTGCTGCAGGACAATGGGACCATGGTATTACACTCAGAGCTGGTCACACCTACAGCGTATGTACAACTATCAAAGGTGGTGATGCCTACCGTGGTGGCATTGGCACAGCAGAGGTTACGGTGGGAGGTGTGAAGTTAAACTTTGCCGAAAGTTCCAAAGATACTAATGGCACGTCTGTACAAATAGGTCAGATTCCAGGATTCAGGTTTACACTTACAGAATAGGAACACCATAGACTACTGTGCTCGTATTGGAAATGAAAAACAAACTACGACTTAAATTGTGATTTTTAATTTATTAACAATGACTACAGATTGTTTGTATAAATATTTACTCATACCAGACTTGTTAGAGTAAATAATGACGAATCCCTCGATACAGTGTCGTATAAATATGTGCATTCAGCTTTTAAACTGATAGAGGAGTCATTACGATTAGCTATTCCAAACAACTGTAGTATCAACATATATCTACATAGAAATGTAAATTGAAAAAAATGTTGTTATATACTTGTTATTTTTCGTCATGCTATAAAAAGATTTTTCATTTTTTACTCATCTAAAATGGCTTATTTATATCCGATTTGCTTTTAAATAATTAACATTTCATGAAGTTATACTATGTACATTTTTCAGTATATATTTTCTTGGCGAATACAACAGAAGTGCTAAAACAGGCTAAACGTGATGAATACAAGCTGGACACGTTAACCGACAAAATGTGAAACGAATAAAATACATTTAGGTCTTAAATATTAAGTGATTTATATGTGTATTACTTTAATATGAATGCATTATTTAAAGGTGGTAACCGAAAGTTTGAACCAAAAATATATACAGTAAACATCTTATTATCTATTGTTACCTGAACAGATCTCGCAAAATGCTGTTAATTGATGTCCTACACCTGTCTGAAAAGTGTACCAAACAATCGTTTTTACAAGCATGTATTTCCTATCTGAGCCACGCTGCACAGTTAGCTATTTTGAACTAAGAAACCCAATTGACCACTTTTATTTAAGCTCATCCACGTCATCCGCGGTGACGTCGATGTCTGTTTTTATCAGAAGTTCCAATTGTTTATATTTAAAGATTTGAAAATAAATAACATTTTAAGCGTTGATTAACGAGATACTGTCCAAAATAGTCAAAGCTTAGACTAAAGAATGATCTTTTTCTACAGAAATCATTTATAAATACCCCAAACAGATATTGTAACATATTATATATTAGATATATGCAAACTGTTTGATACCACATTTAACAGTTTGTTATTTATGCCTTATCTTGTGTTATGGATATAAAGGTTTTTATCCGCAGATTTCATGAACATCAATTATGTATGTTAAGTCTTGCAAATTGTAATGTTATGTAGGATATAATATGTTAAGTTTGTATTTTGAATTCCAGCTTTTTATATAATAAAATATATGGGTGAAAACAATAATAAAAGGACAGGTTGCCTTTATGATATATCTTAAATATGTATCTGTTTCTTGTTAGAGTTATTAACAGTTCGCCTTAAGTTATGATTCGTTAATTGTTAACCATTGTAAGCCCCAAATTAATCTGCACATGCACAAGAGTTATATAACAAGTTAACGATGTCCCTTGTTTACTATAAGTATGTCTCTTACAGGTCCGAATTTATGAAAACTGATGAAAATTAAGCTGCATTTATAAAATTCCCACGGAACTCAAATGGTTCTTAATGAATATGTTTTCGAATAAAATTTACTGTTCGATTTTCCAGTAACTTCGTAATTATTCCAATTAATTGTCTACAATAATTTCGAAAATGTCTCCCACTGTATCAATATTATAGAAACGTGTCGAATTTATGCAAATAAAGTGCGTTATGATACTTTACGTCATGTTTTATTTACGGATTGAATATATTATTCTGTTTTATTAAAAGTCAATTATATTCAGCCTTCAAAAGAGTAATTTATTATAAATGTTATTGCCATACCTAATTTAATGGAAAGCTATGGTAAGAAAAATAACACATATGCTGGTCAAAAAGCATAATATTGAAATCTTGTCTGTGTAAATTAACCAATATAAAAGCTCATTACGTGACAATGTTAGAAAAGACACGTAAGTCTTAAAGGAAAGCTAATGTTTATACACATACAAATATTGATGCAATTTTAATAATATACATTATCTTTAAATAAGGCTGGCGATACACACCATATGTAAGTTACAAGACTAGAAGTGTCCTGTCACACGTGTGTTCTTTAAACATGAACACAATCAAAGGCTCTCTGTATGTGCTGATCAGATTGATATATGCGATGTGTGGATTGTTTGCTGCTTATATGGACGGCCTCTTCAAATTATTATCATTAGGTTTTAATTAAATAATATCAAAGCTTCATACGCCTTAATGGCACCTTCGGGCATGTACCCATTAGATAGAACATGACAGTAATATGTTCCACAAATTTCACAATGCCCGATATAAAACACAATAAAGTTTCCAAACACAGTAACCTATAAATGCATGTAATGGAAAATAACTAACCAACAAATAACTCAGTTTTAACATTATATTGATGTTATGTAGTGATATATAAACACATTTACACTTGAATGACAACTTTAAAGGTCTATTTTTCAAGGTTAGACAAAACTAAATGACCCCTTCTCACATTTTGAAATGAATGCTCTCTTAACTTCTGAGCGGCTAAATCAGTGTCCTCCCTTCTTTGTTCATTTGAAATCAGATGTACCTGAGGGGAAAACAGAAAGGAAAAGAATAATGTCATCAAAAGTGGTCTCATTTAAACAGATTGCATCAAAACAGGCTTTAAATGCTTTATAGAACAAAATAGTTAAATACAATGTCATAAGCTAAGATCAAAACACTTAATACCTTAAATTGCACCCTTTACAAGGTAGACAACTTAGGGTACAGAGCCGTTTAATCCAGTTGCGATTACTTCCCTTGTAAAATAACTAATATTTTTCAGCAAATCATAATGAGAAAAATACAATCTTCAATGTTAATTATATAATACCGGTGCGAATTAATGTATATTAAATATGAATATGCAAGTTTGTCAATGTTTTGTGAAGCTTATTGAAGCAGACGCAGTAAATGTTGTACTAAGTTTGTATATGATCTTCCTCTTTGAAAAGTATCAATTTCGTGCCTAACCCACCTGTATCTTCTACTAATGCATTTGCTAAACACATAAAACGTCATTGAAGCTAACATTTAAACTACTTGTAAAACTATTTTTACAGTTGACACAATTTGGGATACACGTTACCTTAAAGGTGTTTTAAGACATTTTAGGCCGAAAAGTAGCGACTACTTCTTCATCCAAAAAATGATAAATGCTTTATCTCTCAATTAAATGCTTAATTAATTAAATAGTGCTTATTTGTAGTTTTGAAAAACATGAACATTTAGAGGGAGATTTATCGAGTACTACTGTCTTGAGAAAATGTTCACAATCGCTTTTCGCAGAATAAAATGTGAATTTTCGCATATATCGTGCTCAAAAATCCAAACAGAGGTCATATATTGTAACATGTAATTAATTAATTAATCACCACCTTTAAAGGTGGTATCCGAAAGTTCGCCTTTATCAAATTCATGTAACAATACCGTACCACTGCTTTGGGGAAGTAGGGCATAATATTTGCATACACTCATACTTTAGTATAATTAAAGACGGTTTCGAAGACTGCCTACATTGTTACACAGTACAAATCTTTTTAAATAACACTCTCAAAGTGCACTTATTTCAAATCTATAAATAAGCACGTTTGTGATCTCTGCTAAAAAAGATTCCGACGTCAGAGCGGATTACCCGAATGACGATATAAGGTAACCTCAAAAGTGAGTTGTCACGTGGTTTTCCTGGTAGTTATCACTGCAGCGTGGCTCAGATAGGATATGCCTGTTTGCAATAGGGAATGAGGATTTATGTTTCTCTTTTCTCATTGATCTAGAGCATGAATGTGCAACATTTCCCAAGATCTTTTCAGGTAACAATGACTTATTTGAGTATTTAAGAAAAGAATATGTTGGTCCAAACAGACTGATACCAGCTTTGAAGGCTACTACACACAGCTTAAAATGTTTTTCATATTAAAAAGCAAGAGCAAATAGCTTAGATCACTAATTATATCATTTTAGAAAGTTACTAAATGTTAAGGTCCAATATCACAGTTTAAGATAAATAAGTTAATAAGCGTTTAATAAGCGTAATATTTTCCATAAAATAATGTCTCACATTCATATCAGAATTTTTTGTTTGTTTATTACTTGTTCCTAATAACAATCCAGTTTACGGCATTAATCATGTACTTTATAGAACTGTTCTTTATAAAACTACACAGTTTTGAAAAAAAAAGTATTTTTGTTAAATTACATTTAGAATTGTTGCAATAAAAATGAGTGCTGGGGCTTGCAATACGCGCTTAAGATGTGATATTAAATTATCTCTTAGAACAGAAAAACAAAACGACGTAGATTGGGAAGCTACATAAAACTGTACTTGTACAAACTGGGTTAGGGTGCCTTAACAACAACATTATATTCACAGACATGGTGGTGAACTTCATCAAGTATGATGCTGCCTTCACTGTGATACAGATTGAATGCGGTTATCAGTCCAGACTGTCAGTCATGTCAATATAATAACGGGTCGATAAGTCCTACAACAACCATTTTAAGCTGTGCATAGACTAGAAGGATGTATCAATACAATTTCAGAGACTGTTTCCGAATGAAGCTGCTCCTATGCCCCCCACACCCCTAGCAAAACCCCCACCCCCACCCCACCCCAATAATAAATCATAGTTTCAATGATTGCAGACCACTTTCTAAATGTTTTAAGAAGAGTAGTAACAACAGTTTGTTTAAATGTAACATCAATGTACAATGTATATAAATGCATCTTCATTTTGAGTAATTCCCTTTTATAAGATATTTCACAACATTCACAACATGATTATTTGCCTTGTTATCTACAATTACAGCTTACTTATCTATACTTACTTCAATACCACACTTTTTATAATAATAATAGAGGGTATTCATTATGAATACCATAACATGGTAAACGATGCGATACGATGCTTACATGCACCAGAGATAGTGCTGCCTTCACTGTGGTAACATGTGGTGTACATTCTGCATTTGTTCGTGAGGCTTCTTTAGTTGGGCTGAACGGATGAAAGCACGTACATGTAGCGGTTATACGAAAGAAATTAGACATATTTAAATTGAACTTGATATTGGTTTGGTTTAAAACATACCTTATGAAAAACATACTTGAAAAGAAATCCATTTACATATGAACTTTTTCTGTAAACAACCTTTTTCACAATCGATCACACATTTTTTAATAAATTCAGCCCAAAAAGTGTGATCAACGTATTTGAGATCATGCCATTCCATTTTACTTCTTATATATATATATATATATATAAGAAAAAAAAAATAAAATGTATATATATCAAAATATATATATATTACTTTTTATTGTTTTGTTGTTATTTTTTTAAATAACACAACTATCGTCATTTAAGGTACGTCCAGCTTTTTGCGGAGAATGACCCTAGATACATGTCTGGGTAGAATCACCAGCGCACCTTAGGTCAGCTGAAAGATTTTACCACATTAAGTCCTTCCGCTAGATCGGGCTTCAAACCAAAGTTTACGGAAGTAAATGTGGTCCGAGGCGTTACAATTGGAGACTCTACCAATAAACTAAAGTCACCCTATCTCTTTTTCTATAGTTAGAGTATGCCTCCTTTGTGTTTATAACAATGTTGTAAAACGTAGCTTTTAAGGCGGTATCCTACTGTTTGGACGATTTCTTTCATTCAATCAAAATAATTATTACTACATGAAACGATCCCGCGAAATGTTGTTTATTGATGTCCACCATCTATTGCAAATATAAAGCATAACACCTCACTTATCATTACAAAAATGTATTATCTATCAGAGCCACGTTGCACAGTTTGCCTAGCGTTGCGCTATTTTTAACTAATAAAACCACGTGACCACTTACTTTTGAGGTCACGTTACGTCATCATCCGGGTAATCAGCTCTGCCGTCTATATCTTCTTTAAACTGAGATCACCGTTGTGCTTATTTATATATTTGGAAATAATTGACACTTAAAGCGATATATTTCACGATTTTTTCTTATATTAGAATAGAAGTAATATTACAAAAAGACTTTACTTAAGGTTCTGGAACTGTAACTAACTTCGGTAAACATCGGCACTTGGTATGATCCGCTTTTATTTGAATAGCATTCGTCGTCAAGTTTCGTATTTGCTATTTTAGTAATTTTTCACCACGTGATAGGGCTTTTCTATGACGTCATTGGGTTACCTATTTCTCCAAAATGGCGGAACCTGAAGCTCAACAGCGTGATCGTCGAGGGCAATATTGTAAAAATAGTGGTTTACCGACAACAAAGTCATGTGAAGTTGAAGTGGATCATAACTATTGTGTTGGTTCCTGTGAACAGGTGAAAAATGCACTGTTTCATCTTGTGTTTGCGATTTAAATTTGTCTTCGCATGTTAACCGCGAGAGTTGGCGACATGGTTTGACGCTCTCTCACCTTCGTCTGCTATTTTCTCGGGATGGCCAAGATGGACTTTTAAATTTGTTCAGAGGTCAAAACTGTGAGGGACAACCAAGTGTCACTAATACCAAAAGAGTGCTTGACTCAGTTATTCCTAAACTGTCGGAATTTTTTACGAAAACAGTGTAAAGTGGTCAATTTCAAATATTTTATCAAGCAAGCCAAAATCAGTTAAGCGAAGGATTTCATGTGATAATGCAGAGTTTTACATACATATTTCCATCTCCAATACCAACTGTAGGTGATTTTTTTGTATATAGAAGTATAATCTGTAATTGGTCTTTAAAATCTTATATTATGGGCAGTTCATATTGCATTTCTTTTATTTAGTTGTATGTGTCTAACTAGCTTCAAACTTGAGATTTTTGCTTTTATAGATAGAGTAAATTTTTAAACACACCCAAAACAACTCGGATTTTTGCTTGGGGGTACATGTATGCAAAGCTCTGTATTTTTATAAGTATTTGTCAAAAGTGTAATCTTATTGTTCTGATTTATTATGACATGATTGTGCAACAGGAAACTTGGTTAAAATTTGAATATAGAACAGTAGAATTTGAAAAAATAGTACTTTATCATGTCCCAGTACAATTTACAGTGTTTTTAAAAATCAAGGGTCAATTTATAAAAATGCGCATAACTTGAGTTACAAACGGTAAAAATTCACCATACGATGTGTTTCATAGCATAGATTCAAGAAACAGTATCATTATAAGGATTGTGGAAGGTCACCATTACAGTTCAAGAACCTTAAACTAAGGTACTAAGATTTTGCAGCAATTACACACAAATTCCTCAAAAGAGTGATAAGAATTTGTTACATGTATACCATTTGAGCAAACTGTCTAATGCAACCTTTAAGGTCGTACTAATTTGTATACAATATTCTACCGGCGTAGCTATCTTACATAATGTTTGATCTATTTGGAAATGCTGACATTAGATGATCACAAACTGGTTATTTTGGACGAAGTTTGTAACTTTTTTTCCTAACGATATTTTGTGTTTCATTTAGTTTCATTAAATAGGGAGAGCCGACGTTAATTTTGTAACTCGAGACTAAACGCTTTGGTTAAATTATTACCTATTAAATAAATTATTTAAATATTTTGTATTATTATGGAGTTGGCAATTAAGTATGTTGCATACTATTAAGAAGAAACAATCTATGATACATCGTATACAAACAGCGTCCTATTGATTATCGTTGAGAGACATGCGTCTGTAAAACAACATACAATGATATTGGGCATGTTAATCTGTGTGATCAGCGTCTCGAACCCACCCATCCCAATACTGAGTTTTGTTGCGGTAGATATGTAATTTTTAAAAGTATATTTAAATCTAGCCATTTGACAAATTCCATTTTACTTTACAGCAAAATCGTTCTGGTTGTTCAATCTGCATTTTGAAGATATTATATTGATTAAGACAATCGTGACACAACATTAAATTTATTTATATAATGTCGTTTATTTGGGTCAATGTGTCATGTACAAGGTTGTGATAAGGCTGATTATGCCCCAGCCTCGTTCAAATCAATTTAAATGTGCAGGTATCTACCGCAGAACAAGCCTTACCTCTCACATCTCCCACCTCGAAGGCACGTTCGCGAACAATCTGTTTCTCAGAGCAAGAAAAAATGTTTCTGGTCTGCGCGCCACATGATGCGGAAGGCAAATTGAATGATTTGGCAAAACTTATTGGTGGTGCCTGGAGGACTAAGATTTGCGGACGAGTCTGTGTTGCAAGAGAAACTTGGTCTAACGCATGGAACTGTGACGCTTTTTGGAATTATTAACGATAAGAACAAAGATGTTCAATTGGTACTAGATAAAAGATTTACAGACGGAAATTGTTTGAAAATACATTTTCACCCAATGGTAAACAGCGCGTCGACGGCAATAACACCAGAAGGGGTAAAAACGTTGTTGATAAGTGTGGACATGAACCATAAGTTATAGACCTACTTGAGCCGTCATGTTGAAAACTAGAATGACATCATGTTTTCTAAAACTTCCAGGTGGTGTTTTTTAAAATAGTAACGGCGGAGAAAACCTTCGGCCTTTTCCGGCTTAATTCGAAGGTGCGGAAGGTGACGAAATGTGGCGAATATTGAAAACAGTTTATTACAGTGCTATTACCTTAAGGTAGAGCAAATGTAATGTTGCACCTCCAATTAAAGAATACCTAAATTAGAGTTTAGTTTTGAATTTTTATTTTGTAAGTAATTTTTTATTGAATTATATGTGCGAAATTGAAATACAAATGTTTTACTTTTATATATTCAAAGTCTAAAAACCAAAACCAGGTGGTGAAAGTATTTTATATTTAGCAGCAACAACTACAATAATTTGTTGAACATTTTAGGCAACTCTGAAATAAATCATTTGGCAGACAAGAGCTATGTGATTTTTACTAAATCACAGTCAGCAGAGAAAAGGAAAATCAACCTAAAATGTGTTCAGTTTGTTAACAAGTAATTACATATTTGGAATAGTTTGCTTTAAACCAATCAAGTAACACATATGATTAGTTTGCCTGATGCTATTATTTTCCATACGATACTCAATAGCAAATCAGTTCTACTAAAGAAGATAATAATATGACATAATAAAACAATAGAAACATAATATTTGGAGTTTTCATATTTTTATAAAGGACACACTTTAAATATCAATTTTAAAAGAAGACCTTGGGAAACCAGTCTGATACTGCCTATAAAGCGTCAAACAGACATATTCTTTTACACGATCTTGCAAAATGAATACTTGCCATGGTTAAAAATTACCATTCTTAGTTTTACATTTCATTACAACGTACTAGCGTAACATTTCTCACGTTTATATAGAGATTTCATATCAAATGTATAATGTTTAATCAAATAAGATATAAATAAACCATTTCAAACTTAAGCTACAAATACAAAATGTTCGAAAAGGTCCGTTTGAACATACTTTAGGCTCTACATAAAGTAAACTATAAACACGCATCGAAATAATAAACATATTTTTATTCCTCCATTTGAGAAGATACAAGAAATACATACATATAAGTTTACAAACTGAACAAAACATGCAACTTTACTGAGACAAACAAATGAAAAACAAGTTTATGCATGTAAGAATTTAAGAAATTACAGAGAAAACAACATATGAAGACATGAAATAGGGCAACACTTAAAAAGATCAATAAAACAGTCGAACAAATGCGCAATAAATAGGCAATACAATTTTTATATAATGGGGTTAAATATAAGGGCACATGAAAAAAACAACAGAAAAGTCCCGAAAAGAAAAGGCGCAATAATCGATAAACACATTGAAAAACACGCGGACAGACAGACATTCAGAGTGACAGACAGACAGACAAACAGAGTGACAGACAGAAAGACAGACAGGCAAACAGACAGACACATCGACAGACCCACAGACAGTCATTCCTACAGACAGACATTCTGACAAAACAGACAAGCAGGCAGTTAAAAAGGCAGATAAATCAGATAAAAAGGGCCGATGTAATAATGCAAATATATCCAGCAAAAGAATCAATACAGGTATAATCAATTTTAAACGCGGCGCCAACAAAGACTGTATACATATAGTACAAATGCATATAACCTATGTGTAAAGTAAAAATAGCATATATAGGCACGCAAAAAATCAGTGGTAGGACGCTATAGAGTGAGCTTGCCAAAACTAAACACAAGATCAGGAAGCGTTATATATTTACATATATTTCAGAAAATACAACGTTAAACAAAATCAATGTCGCAACCATTGAATGACCCAGACAACAAATTACAGACAATTTGCATGTTATACTATTGGTGTGACTATGATGATAGTAAAAGATAAGTTGAAATATCTATAAATAAAATTATTTACTTGAGAAATGTAATGCTTAGCATGCAGACAATCAGAATGTATATTATTATTTTCACATTTGCTGTAATGCAGCCAGGCTATGTGAATTTGCTTGAATATTACAAGTTACATTTTAACTGCAACTCTACAAAGGAGCAATACTTACCTAACAAGATATTAACAAGACAAATGTACTAAGAAAGTAACAAATGCTTGATCCAAATACAACATTGATATAATCAAGTAATATTGTTCTGAACGTACGTAATACAGGACAATCCAAAAGTATGTGGTCGGAAAGACAAATATCACCCGTTAGACAAATGTTATTAATGCTTCAATTAACGGTGTGTTCGTATTTCATTATTACCCATTCGAGCGCATTTTTTTTTTGTCCTATGTGTTGTCTGTAATCCGATGTTATTGCACGTCTTTGGATACAAAATACGAAGGGAGTTTAATTAAAATACAAGGACTACTATGATAAAGTTCCGGCAGAGATGCTAAAATAAAGATTTGAATTAAGGAACGATTATTTTAATAGGACCTCATTTTCAAGGGCTTATTCCAACTACGACTCGGAAAGGAATTATTCATCAGGCCTTAATTGGCTATAAATAAGAAGATTACACATTTTTCCCAGTTCTACTTTTCTCTCTAACCGATAAAACAATCTAGTTAAAAGCACGTGGATGTTAAAGAGACTTTTTATGTTTGTCATATTTTACATAATATTAGCATGTCAATTGTTGAATTGACTATGTGTTACGTGAAGGAAAAATGTACTTTTGTAATTAAACACCGTTAATAAAGATAATATATGCAATTCTTATTTCCCATATTAAGCAATAAATGCTTCTAAATACAAAACATCGTTTATTGAAAGATGAAAATGATTAACTACAAACTTAACTACATACGTCAGGCGGAAGCGCATGAGTTAGCACCGATTGCAATCAACACTTTTATTCATTTTTTTTAAATAACAGATTTGATTCTTTGCGCGTAGACAAACAATATTCGTTTACACCTTGGTGGCGAGACAACCCATGAAATACGATTTTATTGTACGTCTAATATTAGTGACATCGACTCTGCTCATATGGTATGAGTACTAAGTGAGCAAACAAGTCTCTGTCCACAAGGACAAGCACGGCAGCCATATAGCAGGTAACAATTTGTGTTCTATGTCTTTGTTTATGTATTTTTTTAAAGCTATATACTTGTGTTCTCGTGGCACTTTTGGTTGAACAAAACACTAGTGTACTAATGTAATTAATGAACCTAAGGGGACGTCTTTGGAAAGTCCAGGACTAACAAGGTTAGGGATACCACCATTATAGGATAATGCAGACTGTTTATAAACTTCAAATGTGCATGTTGTATCTCGGTATCTTTGTGTTGGATTTACTATTTAATATAAATTGAATTTCACAATAAATTGTGGTTACAAATCATATACACTAACTTAAGGTAAAATTGAATCTCTTTTTTCTACTTTCGTTTTCGCAATAAGCTGTAAGATTAACTCTTTCAAATTCTGGGCTCATCATTATAGATGATAATTTTTATGTTATTGTTGATTGGTTGCTTCAAGTTATTATCAAATGTTACATGCTAGCTTTTTACATTGACAAAATTAGACTTATCAATATTTAAAGTTCTCAGACGTCAGTCTATGGATATAATTATAAAACACTGACATAATAAATGTATGTGTATATTTCAAGCTTCATTGTAGTTATATAAATCATATCAGTATGTTGTTCTTGTATTCGGGTGATGTGTGTTTGTAGGACCCTTTTATGCTCAACAACAGGCTGTAATATGTGCAAGTTAAAACGGATATTTTGCCTTTGTTTTACCGTACAAGTGTCGAATAAATGAATGACTTGGCCGTGTGTTGATGTTTGGGTCACTTAAGCACAATGTCTTCAAGGTAAGCTTGTCTGAAACCACGTCGTGCGTCGTGAGGCTACAGTTTGTATCCAGTCTTCACCAAACTTGTTCAGATTGTGTGTCTACCAGAATCCTTAAATAAATTTGTAACTGGGCCCCATGGTGGTAAAACCTTGGTCACTAGGTCAAATTTAAGAAAAACATTGTGAACACCATAGATGCCATATTAATGGATCAATCTTTACCAATCTTAGTTACATAGTTTGTCTGGATAAAACTTGAAGGAGGTCCTGACTGAGTCACGTGTCATCAAAAAGGAGGTCACTAGGTTAAACTCTTTGAAAAACTATTGTGATCACCCTTCATGCCATATTTAAAGTCCAATCTTCACGAAACTTAGCCAGAATGTTATGTTTGCCTGTATAAAATCTTTGAGGTCGTTACTGGGTCATGTGGACTCAAAAAGTAGAGCACTAGCCTAAGTCTTAGCGTTACGCATCTACGCACGTGCAAACATTTGTCTTAAGATGGTGAAAAATTTGGAGACCTTTGGAACTAAACCGGCATGATCACTCAAATATTTTAATAATATGTATAAATGAGATAACTTCTATCTGGAAAAATACGTCAATAACGCATAAAAAATAATATTCTAACATTTAATATACATTTACTTTGTCAACAAATACACCACATGAATGGCTCACCTTGTGCATTTAACCAGTTTGTCAAATATTGACATCTTATGTGACGCTTGAAGGCGCATTATAGGTGCAAAGCAAATTGTTCAGATGACATTTATAAATAGGTATTACTGTACTGACGTTTTGATGATGGTCAGGAATCAATCAAAATTAATATTTTATAATATTTCGTTTAGTTGGTTTATTCTTTAATGGTCAATTTTGTTCTCCCGGATCAGGTCTATGGTTTATTAACTAGATGACGTTCATTTTCGATTGTCTTTCTTTTGTCCGTTTGCTAACATTTTTGTTTGAAAAGTAACATCGCACAATAGCCGGAAACATTGTGGCTTTAGCTCACGCCGCCAGAAAAAAATACCCGTCCATTATCTAGCATGTCATTCAATAAATAGTTCTACAGAAGGTTTAAATGCAGGGTCACAAAATCTCTATTTTTAACGATCAAGCTCTTTGCACACATATGTTCATACAAAATTGGAGGCAGACAACGTAGTAATTATATTATGTTTTACTTGTTGTTTTACCTGTTGTAGTGACAGTGGCCTATGATTTTCATAGGCAAGTTCGGGGCTCAGACATAGAGCCGGGAAAATATAAAGATGTCAAAGATCTATGCGAACCATGCCTAGGTGGGGATAACAAGAAACCAGCAGTTGGCTGGTGCGAGACATGTGATGAATTGCTTTGTGGAGATTGTTACCAGGGTCACTGTAGGCAGAAATTAATGCGCAACCACCGACTAAAACCACTGGAAGATATGACGGCCCACAAACAATTAAAACACGTTGTGACGAAGTGCGACACTCACGGAGGGGAGCCATTGAGGTATTATTGTGAGGATCACAAAGAGCTCGGGTGCAGTGATTGTTTCATCGACAAACATCGAAAATGTGACAATATAGTGAATCTTTCAAGTTAAAAAGTAAGTGAAATATTAGAGTTGAAAGCGGCAGCTTGTTAAAGATTGAAGAAGAATATCGAGAGCGTTGTAAATAACACTGATGTTGCCAAAAGTCAGTACGAAATTACAATTGCTAGAATTGAAGATGCTGAGAGCAATTTAAAGGCATTCAAAGAAAAGCTTGTCCACGAGATAAAGGAAGCAGCAAAGAAAATTAGAGATACTGATATGGAGAACATGCAGGCACTGCAGACAATGCACAAAGAAATGTCTGTTTCTTTAGCAACTGGACATGAACTGGTCAGACATTATACCAAATCTGAAAACGAACGAGAGTTGTTTATCGCTATGAAAACGGTTGAAGCGGACATAAAACACGTAGAAAAACGGTTACTAGAAGCTGAAAAGAGAAATTGTGTAAATAAATCTGAATTTACTCTAAACACATTTTTGGCCAAGATTCCAACCGAGGTGAAAGAGTTCGGCACTTTAAATAGTCCGCAGCAGCAGTTGATGCCGACACAATTTGACAAAGGTGACGAGGAGTTCGAAGTACATCGGTTTGCAGAAAGATCTGCAGAAAGATGGTTCCATTTTAGAGAATCAGACGTAATTGATGTGACAGTTAACCAAACTATCAGATTTTTATATGTACTGCTATATCCTGGCCCGACGTTCATGACAGTGACCCTGAACATAAGTGAAGACGGTCATGATTTAGTTCAATGCAAGAGTACACATCCCACGTCAGACAGAGACCTTGTTCCAGTGAAAGTGCTGCAGGACAATGGGAACCATGGTATTAAACTCAGAGCTGGTCACACCTACAGTGTATGTGCAACTATCGAGGGTGGTTATACCTATTGTGGTGAGAATGGCAGAGCAGAGGTTACGGTGGGAGGTGTGATGTTTACCTTTGCCAAAAGTTCCAAAGATACTAATAGCACGTCTGTACAAACAGTTCAGATTCCAGGATTGAGGTTTACACTTACAGAATAGGGACACTTTAGACTACTGTGCTCGTATTGGAAATGAAAAAGAAACAACGACCCATACTTAACACTTAAAGATCCTCAGACATGGTTTTAAAAACGTTAAATTGATAAGTAGATCGCTTTATTAGAACATTTTTATCCATTTCGAATAAAAAATTCATCTCGATGCAGTTCGCGTGGCTGTTTATTTTAGTGTATTTTCCGTGAAAATCAATATCGCACATCCGGTCGCGCGCACCTGCCAGTTTAACAATGAAACCGGAAGTGACGTACATTTTACCCCTAAAACAAAACTAGAAACTGCAACATAGACAAAACCATGGAAAGCGACGGAGAAATTGACGAGTTTGTTGTTGAACCCTACCAATTTGAGCCTCCTGCCAGACAAAGGATCGATGTAAAATCTTCTTCGGACTCTGACGAAGATTCTGAATCGGACCGAGATGAACTCAACGTTGACGAACGGATCGGCAATGTTGCTTGGTAGGATCCCTGTTTTACGTTTCTATCATATGTACCGTACGTTGATAGTCTATCAATATTTCCATCCAAAAATTGTTATTGAGCTATTTATGATTACTATTAATCAAAGTGACCAAAATGTTACTGGCACTAGATGCCGTGTAGGAATTTAAAAAATTACGTTAGGGTAATGTCCTTTTTATAGGACATTGTCAAAATTGGTGGGCGACTATTCGACCCCTACGGTTTACCTTTTCCAGGCGACAATTCAACTCAACGACTATTCGACCCCAGCTGAAAAAATTAAGGCGACTATTCGACCCCAATATAGTTATATGGCTGTATGTTGTTTAGAACAGAACAGAACAAAAGGAAAAAACTTGACACATTTATTATTCTTCTGTTAGGTGCAGTTGTGAGCAGTGTGTAGCTTTCCCAACAGCGGAAGAAAGCAGGTGTTGTCGAGAGTATGTGGAACTGGAAGAAAAGCTGGACCAGCAGCAGTTCTCCTGTATAACCTTTAACAATGGTTTTATTGGAAACTGCCTGAACCCAGATGTGATTGAAGTGTCTTTCTACGAGTTTCTTCAGAGTCATGGGCCAATTGGAGATGATGAGCCAATACAGGAGTACGTATGATCTAACAATTTTGCAATAATTATTGGAAGGCCATTGATTTTGTTCAGCTGATTTTATTGCCAATAATTCCTAGTTGTAGAAAAGTAGTACTTTTATTCATTTCATAAGTAAACATTTTTCAAAATATTTTTTTCAAACTGCCATAATTTGAAACCAAAGGCACTATTAAAGGATAAGTAACGCTCTTAAATACTATTCTTACTACATTTTAATAATTTGAATTTCTAAAATTTGGCAAAGGGAACCTTTGTGTAACATACTGCGTATATATCTGTAAGATCTTGACCATTTTTTTATTTTTTGTATGTGACATTATTTTGAGAACAGTTGGTGTACTCTGGTACTGTTCTTTTGTTAATTTCAGAGTGTATAGATATATTGCCTACAGGCGACTTGCCAGATGAATATGGCATCGTCTCCGCAAACATGAAAGAAGACCTCTCCCATCATGTGCAGTGGCTGCTATACGCAGAAGATTTCCGTCTAAACGTTACACAGGATTTCAATATGCTGACCACGACCTTTAACTGTGCTTTGTGATGTGGAGATTATCTGATAATGTATAATTGATAATAGATGACTATTGTTGATGTCAGGCTCACACAATCAATTTACACTTATGTTAACCACAAACTGTAAAATTCTTCATAATTAGGCATATCCTAGTCATATATTTGTACTATTTTTAATTGAAATCAATTGTATGGCCTTTTGGGCATTTAGTGCCATTTGCTTTCAGTATTGTGTATTTTTTATAAGCATTGTTCTTTCATCCAATTTAATGTATATAAAAAGAAAACAAGTGAAAGTGTTTTATGTGTCTTTGAAACACTACCTTTATGTAAAAAGTAGCAACACTTTAAACTGAAATGGCAAATTAAACCCTTTATACCATTTGCGACCAGTATAGATCAAGATAAGCCTGAATATTTGTGAAGTCTAATCTGGATCTACACTGAACATGTATATTCATAAATACAGCTTACGATTCAGATCAGACTATGAATGTGAATAGTTTTTTTTATTAAATCCTTGTTTATAAAGGGAACACAAGAATTAAAATGGTTTAGGTTTAAAACTTTTCCCCCAAAGTATATTTATGTTTTGAACTTTGAAACTCTTAACATAATGGCAGTGACCATTTGGGGAGTATAAGAGGTTTCAACCGGACATCAACATCCTGCATCATTTTTACGGCAAACCAATGAACTCTTTGAATTTTCTCCTATAATGCTTAGTTGAGCAGCCATTGAGAATGATTATCAGTGACATAATTTATGTACACATTTCATAAAATATTTAGTAAATCTCCATATAGTATCTAACTAATTAATAAAATAATGTCTTATGGTTGAAGTGTTTCCTATGAATTTCTATTATGAATAAATTCAGGAACAGCAGTTGCTCATAAGTTGATTTGGACACATTAATTGATGTCACAAGATGTCAAATCCTCCATCATGTCACCACAAAATAGTTGCCAGCTTACACTGGAATCAATATTAAATTCAATTAACCACTAAAATACTAAGACAAGACTGTTAACTTTATTTATGTATTTATTTATTAAAAAGTATTTATGATGCAAAATCAACAAGGAAAAATCAAATGACTAGAGATATATAAGCATAATAGATCTCAGTCATTACACCATCATCCCAAAGGACTTCCTAACAAAAGTTGTAATTTTTTGCCACATGTAATAAAAGGTTCAATGTCTTTAATCAGTTTTTCCTAAGATATATACAACTTGATCTTTTACTGAACATGGAGTCACATATATGTATCTTAAAAACTGTACAAAAAGTACAAATGAGGTAAATATGTTGAGAATATTTTGGATGTTACACAAAACACATCACGGATCATAAGTACCGGAATACTAAAATGACGGCAATGTTAGCCCTGTAAATTCTTCTATGTTTGACTGACAGTTAAACATCCTTCAGTGTAATACAGTTGTCTGTCCTTGGATGTCTACAACACTAACAAACACAGTAATCTCTTCACTTATAAACACTGACATCTCCTCACTTATCAACATTCATCTCCTTACTACGTAAACTTTTTTGCGATAGTGAAACGTGACTTGTGAGCTATCACAGCTTCCACTTTTGACACTCTGTGAGCCGTACTAGCTAATGGTGGTGGCGACGTCAGCTGATGCATGTGGGCATTCTCTGCTTCCTGGTGTGACTTGTGCATCCGTCGTTGCTTTAGCATCTCTTCCATCAGTTCATCAACATACTCTGAAAAGAAATAATCACAGAATTAAGTAATTGTAACCAGGTTATAAATCAATTTTTTTAGCTTAACATGTTCGTTTTAGCAAAGCAGCAGGACCTCTGAGTTCAGTTGTTATTTTTCATCATTATCTTTATAAACATGTAAAGACATGTTAGTTTGACTATCCTTGTTTCTGAGAAGACCGATTTATCCACAATAATATTTACCAATTTAAATACACTAAGTTATGCTTGTGTGATCCTGTTTTGAACAAGTACTTGTTGAAAACAATGAGGGGTTCTTTTTTTAATACAAAAAAAGATGTTTCGATATGTATACTCAACTCGCACTTCACTGTGATGAAAGTCTTTACTTAGTTTGTTTTCATTATTCAATAAAAACATTTGCTCTAGGGAGTTGCTAAATAAAAGCCGTTCCAAACTATTAGACTTTGCAAAATGGATTGACTTGTGATGATGACAAGCACTGTAAAAACTCCAGCCATTATTTTCTTAGTTTGTTCCAAGTCACTTTTTCAACAACACAAATGTTGTTCACACCCAGATGAATGCAATAAAATCCTTAAACATGTTGACTGTAGCCATTGAAACTACCATGATGCACTATGTGTTACAATTCATTAAATTTTATCTTACTACACAATATATGTAGAACAACTAATTGTTATGTTACCATATGAGCATTCCTCTGTTACAGGTTTAACAACATGGTGTCCTGCTTTGTACTTCGGGTATGATACCTTGAACTTGGGTTCACCCTCTTTGGTCACTGCTTGTTCTTTACCTGCATTACTTTTCAAAAGATTATGTATAGCGAAGTCTGCCGATCTCCGTAATTATTATATCAATAAATCTAAGTGAAACCTTTATTCTTACTATTTTCGAAATAAACAAGTCAGAAAGTACTCCCAGAAAGTCAGGAAAGGAAATTGACTTCTAACATGAAGGAGAAGAATTAGTTAGTATTTAGGATGTGACTGTTGCTGGGGTCCAGTGTGCTATACCCTTCATTTTAAAGAATCTGGGGGTTTGCTTAATCACAGTTAATGTCACACTGGCAATCATGACCAACAGCGATGTACAGTGTTTTTAACAGATTTCATGAAAACATGTACATACCTCTTCTGCATAACCCTGTAGGTAAAGCTGTAAAATTTGGGAGCAAACTGGCAAACTATCTTATGCTGCGATTCAAGCTTGGAAGTCTGTTCAGCAGGGGATAGCTTCTTGATGTCTCCCAGCAGTCTCTTATTTGTAATGATCAACTGCAGTTCTTTATGTGCCTTGGAACCTGAAAATTATTAAATTTTGAATTTTTTAATTGAATATAACAGAGTGTCAACAGATATCTGTTGTTTCGCTGTAATGTAAAACAATAAGTGTACATAATATAATAGACTATTTTTTAGAGTATAGCATGTGTACATATTAAGAACAATCACTGGTAAAAAACAGGTCTATGAACAGACTATAATCTAACATATTTACATATAAAGAATTTTAAAATATATATACAAATTATAAAATAAAGCATTTTCATTCATTGCAGTTCTGGCAAAGATATCACATCAAAATTATTTATCTGCAGCCAAAGTTGATGAAAAGCACTAAACATGAGGACTATCAACATCTGTGTTTACCTGATTTGATCCATTCTCGGTCAAGTTGTTCGTGCTGGCATCGTGGATATCTGCCACCATGACCTTCGTGCTTATTGGTCACATGGTTCAAAATGGAAACCCACTTGTCGTGTACAAGTTCATCGTCTCCACCACTAGAGGCAGCACAGAAGTAGAGGAAGTTTGAAATAGAATGGGCCCATTGTGATACGATTTCGCACCCCCGTTTCTTCCCTAAGGCAACTAGCTTGCTTTTGACACCTGTAAAATAATGAATAAAAATATGGACTATAAAATTAACATTGACATTGTTATGGTATGGTCAAAATAAAACAAGTTATATGTCTAGTCTATGTTGTGAGGACTTTGCAATTTGTGACTATTTATAACTTGAATCAACATTCAACAATTTCTGTAAATCAAGCTCAACATGTGATGTTTTATTTTTCTTAATCATAATAATTCAGTGTATGTTTTATTTTTCTTAAGCATCATAATTCAGTGTATCTAATACAGATTAAATTAAATTCTCCTGAATAATTATTCTGCAGCATCATTGGAATTCTTCTTTTGTTTTCTATCAAAAGGACCAACTTGAGATAGTAACTGTTTCCACTATTCCTGCTGTCCACTATTCTTGCTGACATTTCTGATACATGTACAAAGATATCCACTATATCAGTTTTCAGAAACCGACAGTATCAATACTGGCTATTTGTCATATCAATAATTAATACTTGTGCATAAAAAATGTTAACTTACTTTTTGATAGATGCCAGCCATCAAACCAGTGCTTGATTTCTGGTCGTGCCTCTCTCAAATATTTCCGAACCTGGACATGTCGGTCTGTGGTGAGGTCTGACAATGTTACCTCATTGTCATCCAGCTTTGTCAAGGCACGCTTCAACCCCTCTAATTCCATGGCATTGGAGTTCTTCACTTCATTACTCTGAAAAATCAATTTCATATCATTACATTTGTATCCTTGCAAGTTAAAGGTGATTAATTAGTCTTTTTTCATTATCACAAATAAGACTCAAATAGACAAAAAAAAACTATAAATTGTGTTTCATCATTTACATTCATTTTTTCCATTACTTACAATAAAATCAAAACCTTTTTGCCTACTGAAACATTTTAGCATAGTTTTCTTAATCAGATTCTAAAATTCTATTTTTACCCCCCTCCATCTACCATATATCTCACATTTTGAATTTAGCAAGAGTGACTTAAATTTTGGGAAATAAAATGAAACCACAGTAAAATAACTGCAAAGAGTGAGACCCAACAGAATTTGCATTTACTTGAAGAAAATAAAATATTTGACTTTGTTTACAAAGCAAACTCTAATTTCCCACTGAAAATGCTTATTTATCCAAACAAATATTTTATACCTGTAGTAACTCCACTGCCAGGACCTGTCCTGTCTCTAAGTCCATAATCGTGTACGACCCATACTTCGCAGAATGCCCTGGCGTACAGCATCGGGCATCTCCACCAGCCTTTACTTCCCGTCCTTTACATTCTTCCCAAATTCTTGCTTGTCGTTTTGTCCAAACATTGTCAATTGGGGGAAGAATGAAAGATCTCTGTATCCGATTAAATGTTCGATAGCATACAAATGGCAAATTCATAAACTTAAACAAGTTTAGAACTTTATTAGGAGAGGCTTCACTGAATGTAATTGCACCACAGCCAAGTAAATTGACTAGTGGTGTCCCTGTTTCTGTCCTCATGCTTTCCCAAGTTCTTGCATGACCACAAGTGCACTTTGTTTTTATGATGAGCATTGCACCTCTAGTGATCTTTTTAACAAATCTGACACAGAAGCAGTAGATCCAGAATGGCACTCTCCGACACTATATAGTTCCGCTCAGCTTCCTCAGGTTCTACACACTCGTACCTAAACAAAGAATAACATATATTAGCCACATTGTATTGTTATATCAAATCACTAAATTTATTCTTAATAAATTCCCCTGTAGGACTGCAGTTTACGGATCAGAGCAGTCGTTATTTTACCCTTCCCTCCATAGATACACCTTTATCATGTGGGGAACAGTGTAGATCCAGATCAGCTGACACACCCATGCAATCTGATCAGGATCTACACTGTTTACTTTTAGATACATTAGGTTATTTTTACGCGGATATGCTAACTGATTTGCATCTACATTGTTCGACCATGTAAATAAGGAGTAAAGGGTTAATATTAAAGTACATATCATAATACCTCTGTTAAATTTAGCCAAATAATAAAGTTAAATCAAGATATAAAGATTGTCATATTTTTTGTTTACCTTGGAGTTCATTTTTGGATATGAAGTTCACCAAATTCCTGACTAATTATGACAAATATGATGTAAATAATTTCAGAAGACTTATGACTAGATAATGCCTGCACCCCTATGCAGTCTGATCAAGATCAACACTGTTTGCTCTAACTTAGATATACCAGGTTATTTCTGACCTAAAGACAAAAAATGTAGATCCTGATCATATTGAAGAGATAAGTTGAACAGACTGGCCTCTCACATGAAATGACCATATCCATTGAATAAGGGTAAAGAACGTGTTAGTCAGGTTCAAGACTACTACATGTCTGAAATTTCATCTTCTTTCACCAGGAAATTTTGTACCAGTTTTAGACAGATCCTCAAACACGTTTATTAATGAGCTTATTCAGAACTGTTTTTACACTATTCAAATCTAATGTTATACATATACATGCAGAGATCTTTCAGTTGTTACTTACCAATCTTCTTCCATTTCATCCTCTGACGACATATCGAAATCCCATTCATCTGGACGCCAATCCGGATCATCATCTATTTCATCCTCGTACTCGCTATCCATGTCGTCTGGATCTTTCACAGGATTGTCTTCAGGGAATTGATAATTCTTGTCTATGGCCACAGGGAGGTGGGAAAGATCTGGACCACAACCAGAATCCTGGGTCAGCAGTTGGGGACCAACATTCATGTCTTTGCTTGCAGGGTGTATCTGAAAACTCTTGTTTTCTGTTGTTGTCTGAAATAATATCAATACTAATAAAGCAACATGGCTTTGTTGATTTTATAATTAATATGTTCAATATAGCAATAATAACTTTGAAAAGGTTTTAAGCTGGTTATTACATTTCTTTTAATAATGATTCATTATGAACAAGTTATAATTTTCCTTCGGCCATTACTTGATTTCCAACAAGTGTGTACACACAAAAATTGGTTTTATCTAAGGAAATCTAAGATACACAAAGTCAATTTGGTTCTTATTTCAGATAAGCTTCCAATGCAGTATGTTTGAAAAGGCCACCTGAAACATACTTTCTCTAGCTAGAAAGGTATCATAAAACCTTTACTCCATATATACGGGTTTTATTACATGTGACAAAGTGTAGATCCAGATCAACATGGTTCAGAAATAAGCTAATGAATAAAAAAGAGAACAGTGTAGAAGTTGATCAGACGGCTGATCAGGATTTACACTGTTCATTCATGGATAACAACAATATCCCATGGAGTAAAGGATTAATTTTCGTAAAGTGTGTGTAATACATAGCCATAACTGCACTGATATTTAGGTTCAAATGCCTACCGTTACCTTGACCTTACTACATCTGTTAACTGATTTAAGGTAACAAATTTTATATGGGAGAAATATTAAAAGCATGTTCATACCATTTATTATTCTAACCATAAAAAAAAATACATACCACATCTGTCTGTGTTGCCTGTGATACATGGTCAGAAAGTATGACAGTCCCAGATATATCCTCCATCTCTGTGTCTGTATCTGTGCTGCACGTGTCCAAGCCAGAAACTTGTTTGACCTCCTCATGCAGGATCTCACTAATAATCTGAAAGATTTATAATAATAAATATGATTGTTTTAAATATGCTACATCAAAGTGTGTATTATGTACAACAATGTAATTTTATTGTGCCCATAATGGGCCATATATGCCTGGGCTTCGAGTTCTAAGTGATGAAGCATTGGCTGTGGTAGCAAATCACACCCGGTATTACTCTATTAAGTACATGTTTAAGTGCAAATAACTCAAGTACACATTTAAGTGCAAATATCTCATCAAATAGGGGAAGGACATAATAGATGTCCATATCTGGTGGTCACAATCAGTATGGTGATAACATGAGAATGGCTTGCACAATTTTCAGTCAATATAAATAATAACTTTTAAAATCTATAATAATCACATCAAATTAATATTCGTAATTGAAAAACAAAAACAAACCTGTTGGCGATTTCTCTTTTCAAATGCTCCGTAACTGTCTCTTTTTCTTTTGGAAGGCCCAAGAGCTAAGGTTGTCAGTGGCCTCCTGATTTCTTTGTAGACCTGAGTCTCTGGGAATACAGACGGCACTGCAGTTTTCTTAAGCTCAAGCTTTAGCCTTAATCCTACTGACTCCATAACAGCTGGTGATCTAACAAAGTCATCGTCAACAAAATGTCTCTTACACAGTCTAGATGTCTTGGACGGAACCCACGGAACAATATTTTCACCTATTTTCCTGCATGAACCTACGGCATCAATCCACTGTTTCTGCCTAGCGATGTCTTTGGGAAAAAGAAAAAACCCTTTGTTCCCGCCGTCACTTTTTTCGTTGCATCCAAAAGCAACACAATGCACCATCTTTCCGCAATCAGAAATAATCCTATTTACAATGTATTCACTGACTTACGCGGAAAATTCGTCATCAATAATTGTGTAGATCTACATGCACAATGGCTTCCGCTTTCAATGCCTCGCTTCCGGTGGGATAAATCTACGTCACAGATAAAAATAGCGGCGGAAACAACCGAGTGCTCGACGGAAACGAACGATCATTAAAATCATATTTTTTTGTTTACAAAATCATTTTTTTAGTTTGTATTAATTTAACCATTATACTTATTTTATGTGGACTTATCTAAATCAATTTCATGGTAAGGTTTATGTCTGAGGATCTTTAAATAGTGATTTTTAATTTATTAACAATGACTACAGATTGTTTGTATAAATATATACTCATACAAGGCTTGTTAGAGAAATTAATGACGAATCCCTCGATACATTACATCTAGTGTCTGTATAAGCGTGTGCATTAAACTTTTAAGCATAAAGATGAGTCATTACCATTAGCTATTCAAAAACACTGAATTATCAACATGTATCGACATAGAAATGGTAATTGTAGCATGTTGTTATGTATTTGTTATTTATCGTCATACTTTAAATAGATTTTTCATTTTTCGTTTTGTTCTCATCTAAAATAGTTTATTTATATCCGATTTGCTTATAAATAATAAACATTTCATGAAGTAAGACTATGTAGTTTTTTTCAGTAAATATTTTCTTGGCGAATACAACACAAATGTTAAAACATGCTAAACGTGCTGAATACAAGCTGGTCACGTTAACGGACAAAATCTGAAACAAATAAAATACAGAAATAAATACTTATATCTGATTTAAGCCATAATCGTTAACATGTAACACATTTAGGGACTATATATTTAATGGCTTACATATGTATTACTTTTACTTGAATACATCAGTCCCTCATTTGAGACAAACTGTTTGTTATTTGTACATTAAATATGTACGTTTAGTCTTGCATATTGTAATGTTAAGTAGGATATAATATGCTAAGTTTGTTTTTAAAATTCATTTTTTTTTTGGCCAAAAGGTCTTTCCTCCACAACCAAAAAAAATATTGTTACATGACAGTTAGCCAAAACAGGGGTCAGATTTTGTTATATTGTTATAAGTATTAGATATAGTCAAACATTCGGATATTACTTTTAAAGTCTGACACATAGCCGAAAAAATATTTAATTTAAAACAACCAATTGCGAAGCAGTTTAATTATTAGTTTCATTCTTTTTTAAAGTTACCAAATTCAGAGGTCAATTATTATATTTTAAGATACATTAGTTTTAGGCCTGCTGCAATGTTTTCTCTAAAATAATGTTATTTTAATATAATTGAATTAAAATCTCGATCAGTCCGTACTGTCATTTTATGATAACGGGTCGAGCGGTCCTATACTAACCATCATAAGCTGTGCATAGGCTAGAAATACTTTATTTAGGCATTTAAAAGACTCTTTCTATATAAACCTGCTCATGGATTCCTCTAAGTTTGGCTTCTACGTTTCAATAATACTAAATAATTAGGTTTTAATGAGAAAAATGCTTGCAGTCCACTTTCTGAAATAAATAACGTTGTTAAAAAGCGTAGAAATAGCGGCCTGATTTAAATGTTACACTAAGTTACACTGTATATACCTTCGTAAACATTTTAAACTTGAATTGGCTCAGTTTTAAGAACATAAATAAAAGTCGTTACATCTATTTATTTCTGTTGTTTGTAGGTAAGTATGAAACAGCTGAGGTATTGTATCCTTTGTCCATCAATTCTCAATCGTAAGGGTCTGCAATTATACAGAATTCTATTCAAAAAGAAATATGAAAAGGTCTTGTGATTTCAACGTAGTACTCAACATTTTGGACCAAATTTATATTAATAAATAGCAAGAAAACAACAACACCCAAGTCGTTAGTTCAAACAAGTATTTCCTATCTTAGCCAAGTTGCACAGCTTTTGAATTTTGAACTTACGTGACCACATACTTTTGAGATCATATTGTATCATTACCAAGGCGATTTGCTATGGCGTCGACATTTATTTTAAAATAAATTTAAAACTTAGTTTAAGATTTAGGAGAATAGTTTTGTTATGTGTTTGTATAATGTAAAATAGACTGAAACAATAGTTTTGGAAACATAATAGGGAAAACTGATGGAAGATAGAAAAACATGAACATAGGATTGAAGATGTCAACCTAGCATAAATATATGCAAACAAGGATATTCACCTGCAATCCCAAAATTTCAGGTACATCGTATCTTTTTGTGCTATCACTAAAGGTAAAGATCTATACATCGTATTGAACCTTGTTTCTGTGCTATCACTATAGGTAAAGATCTATACATCGTACTGAAACGTCTTTCTGTGCTATCACTAAAGGTAAAGATCTATACATCGTACTGAAACGTCTTTCTGTGCTATCACTAAAGGTAAAGATCTATACATCGTACTGAAACGTCTTTCTGTGCTATCACTAAAGGTAAAGATCTATACATCGTACTGAAACGTCTTTCTGTGCCATCACTAAAGGTAAAGATTAATACATCGTACTTAATCTTGCTTCCCATAACAATATCTAGAAAATAATACCGTTTCTTCAGCATAAAATATAAATATTGGTCCAGATTTACGAATAGTTTGATTCACAAACGCTCGAGTGAAACAGATATGCAATACGCAATATAAAAATTCAGTTAATAATGGTACTGATAGTGACGTCAAACTATTAATGGGAAAGGAAGTCACCATGCTAATGTGTAGAACCACCGGCGTCAGCTAAATGATACAGTCTGACAAATGTAATAAGAAGCAGCAATAAAGGTCGGCTAAAGTTAAGAATCATGGAATATCTTGCTTCACAATCAAATGTTATTTCCCGTTATTGGAATACAATATGGAAAATAGTTTCGCGATACTTACACTAGAAATATGTACATTGTTTGCAGGTAAATTGGCTGTATCGCCCACTAACAATCTTACAATTATCTGGAGACGATTCATTTTTACAGCAGATATAGTGCTGCCTTCACTGTGGTAACATGTGGTGAACATCATGCATTTGTTCGTGAGGCTTCTTTAATTGGGCTGAACGGATGAAAGCACGTATATGTAGCGGTTATACGAAAAAATAGACAGATTTAATCTGATCTTGATATTGGTTTGGTCTAAACATCTCTTATAAAAACATATTCAAAAATCCATTGGCATACATAAAATATGAAAGGATCTAAAAAAAGAAAACACTTATTGTGTAGCAGTTAAGATTTTGTATTTCATCAAATTTATACCTGCATATTAGCTTATAACTTTTACATACTTTTCAGTTGTAATAACTTTAATTGTCAGTATATTGGAAAAAATGCCTATAGCTGCCCTAGAACGGTTTCCGTAAAACAAACCTTATTCACAATCGATCACAACATTTTGTATTAATCACGTGTCAAATTCAGCCAGAAAGGTGTGATTAGTTAATAAACGTATTTGTGACCATTTCATTTAATTTCATTGCATCTTTTTTTACTTGTAGATATAATTATTTTCATATTCATTTTGCGGAGAAAGACCCTAGACACTTTACTACATTAAGTCCTTCACCCCGATCACAATCGGGTCTCAAACCAACGCGTATGGGACTAAATGGTGAGGGAAGTAACATTTGGAGAATTTACCAATAAACAACAGGCACCCTTTCTCTTTTTTATAGTTAGAGTATGCCTGCTTTGTGTTGTAAATGTAGCTTTGTATGTGGTATTCTACAATATGGACCATTTCTTTCTCTCATTCAACCAAAACGATTATTATTACCTGAAAAGATCCCGAGAAATGCTGTTTATCAGTGCCCACCAACCATGGATAATGTTAAGCATAACACTCCACTTGCCATTATAAAAATGTATTTCCTATCCGAACCATGCTGCACAGTTCGCTATTTTTAAACTAAGCAAACTACGTTACCCCATATTTTGAGGTCACGTTACAGGTTCATCAGCTCTGGCTTGTCATTTTTTAGTTGAGATCCCTATTGTGCTTATTTATAGATTTAGAAATAATTGACATTTAAAGCGACATATTTCATGACTTGTACTACAATACAATTGACATAATGCTTTAACAAGATTTTTGAAGCAATTACACATATTCCCCAGAACAGGGGTAAGATCTTCGTACATGTATTAGATATGGTCAAACTGTCGGATGCCATCTTCAAAGTCGCAAATAGCATCCTTACTCAAATTAATTACATAACGTTTGATCTGTGTTTGCGATGCTAACATTAGGCAATCAAAACGGAATATCTTGAAGATGTATGATGGTTGATTTTTTGACGACATTTTGTGATATTTTAGTCTCATTAAATAAGGAGACCAGAAGCTATTTTTGTAACGTGGATTCAACCCTTTTGTCAAATTATTGCCAGTAACATATTTTGTATAATTTATGGACTTGGCAATAAAGTATGTTGCATACTTTAAAAAAGAAACAATTCATGTTACATCGCAAATATTTGTTGATTATCGTTTAGAGGTATGCCTCTTATTAGCGACAAAGATTGTAAGTGCATGTTAATATGTGCATTCAGCGCCTCGACCACACCCAATCCCAATACCAAGTATATTTTGTATGCTGGACGGATCAAGGACTTCATTGAATAGCATTTTGCAGGAGCTTTTCAGGTAACAGCGACTTATTTGTTGTTGTTTTATAAAGAACGTTTAGTCAGACCACATTTAAGGATTACGGACCCTAATGACATTAATGAATCGGTAAATATCGACTAATTTCGGATAGAATCGTAACAAACACGAAACTGCTTTTATATTCTTCCGACAGTTTTCGTAATATCTTTTTATTAGTAAATGTTTGTCATGCGACGGGTATATATTTACTTTGTGGGAAATTGGAAGAAAAACATATTTTTACTACTAAGAAAAAGAGTGCTAGAACAAGTGTTAAAAAACTTAGTGAATAGTACAGAATAGTTTGATGTAATTTTTTCTTAGAAAAGGCTATTAAATGAAATATCCATCCATTGTAGCATCTTTTGTAATTTGGTCACACATTTTCTCAAAAGTTGTAGGTATTAAATATTTGTTCTATTTTGATTGTACTAAATCTGATATTTAAAAAGTATGAAGAAAAAAGCGCTTCGTTTACGTATAAGTACAATTGCCAGAGCTTTTTAAAGCATATTATATTTCAGTGAAAGTTAAAAAGATTATTCCAATTTACTTTTTGCATTATTATTTTCATGAGATTGGTGGAAGTACACTATAAAACATATATTTGGATATTCTAGAACTACACTTGAAAAAACACACCTTGTTTTGTAATGCACATATTCGCCTAAATTTCTTCATTTTGAAAGCCTGGGGTCTACCATCATAAAATATGAATATCTCGAGGTAAACATCGTAAAAGTGTTTTAAATTAGAAAAAAATGGTTTTATAATATTTATTAATATTTATTAGAATAAAGTATGGTCCACAAATTTTTTCACAATGCTTATTAGGGTTCGTAATCCTTACGATCAATTTACATAATCAACCGGGTAAACAGCTCTGACGTCGATAACTACTTTAAGCCAAAATCCCTATCGTGTTTATTTATGGATTATGAAATAATGGAACACTGACGTCATATATCTTGTAATTTGTAATGCCTAACAAATGAGGTAATGTTATAGAAAAGCTTATCCTTAACTAAAGTATAGATTTATGCAGTGATGCTGTACACATTCCACAGAGCAGTGTTAAGTTGATGTTACACAGTTAGGTAATCACGTTTAAAGCGCAAAACAGACATGTTTCTTCTACAATTTGTTTCTTGCACAATTAATACTTGACAGTGGTTTATTAATACGGTTCTTAGTTCTACATTTCATTTCAACGTACTAGTGTCAAATGTCTCACGTTGATATACACTGTAAGTAATGTATAATCAAATAAGATATAAATGAACAATTTCAAATTTTAAGATATACATGTATATACAAAATATTCGAAAAGGCCTGATTGATCTTACTTGGACTCTACATAAAGTTAACTGTAAACGCGCATCGAGACAAACGTTACTAATATTTTAATTTACGCCGAGATTGTATTTCATAATACCCATTTTAGCGAAACTTTCTTGTCTTATGTGTTATCTGTTAATGCACGTTTTGTGGATACAATATACGAAGGGAGTCGAATTAAAATACAAGGACTTCTATGATAAACATTTGGCAGTTATCCTGATATAAAGCTTTGAATTAAGGAACGATTGTACTAATAGGACTTCATTTTCAAGGGTTAATCATAACTACGACCTGTAAAGGAAACATTCATCAGGCCTTAATTGGCTATAAATCAGAAGACTCCACACTTTTCCCATTTATCCCTTTCTCTCAGATGAAACGATCCAGTTAAGAACACGCGGATGTTTAAGAGACTTTTTATGTTTTGTAAAATTTAACATAAAATAAGCATGACAATTTTTTAATTGACCATATGTTAAGTGTATGAAAAATGTACGTATGTAATTAAACACCGTTCATTAAGCTAAAATATGTAATTCTTCTTTTCCTGTTTAAGCAATTAATGCTTCAAAATACAAAACATCGTTTATTGCAAGATGAAAATGATTCACTACAAACGTAACTACATATGTCAGGCAGAAGCGCTTACGTTCACAACTTTTTTTAAATCACAACTTCAATTGATTTTTTTAAAATAACACAGAATCGCACAGTAAAACAGTTTTCGATTAGACGTTGCAGGCGAGACAACCCAGGAAATACGATTTTATTATACGTCTATTTTTAGTAACGTCGGATATTATGATACGAGTATAGTGCGTGTGCAAACAAGTCTATGTCCACAAGGACATACATGGCAGCCATATTGAAGGTAACAATTTGTGTTGTTAGTCCTTATTTATGTATCTTATTAAAGAAAAAACACTCACCAGTGTACTTATGTAACAAATGCACGTAAGCAGACGTCTTTGGAAAGTCCGGGACTAACAAGGTGAGGAATACAAACATCAAAGGATAATATAGATTGTTTATAAACTTTAAATTTGCATGTTGTGTCTCAGTATCTTTCTGTTGAAGTTTACTATTATCTTATTTTGTCAATATAACAACCTAACATATAACATTTGAAAATAACTTGAGGCAACCAATCAAAAAAAAATCTAATTAAAATTATTATATATAATGATGAGACCAGAAATTAAAAAAGAGTTAATCTTACAGCTTATTGCGAAAACGAAAGTAGAAAAAAAATAATTTCACCTTAAGTCAGTGTATATGCTTTGGAAGTCCAGTAAGCACGATTTATTGTGAAATTCTATTTAATACACAGTACAGTGTGTATCCAGTCTTCTTAAAACTTGGTCAGAATGTTTGTCTGCAAGAACTCTAAGATGAATGCGTAACAGTAGGTTAAAACATGGCCCACTAGGTCAAACTCTAGAAAAAACTTGATAACACAGTAGAGGCCACATTTATCGCTTCATTCGATCGCCGTTTTCTTCTAGCTAATGTTAAATGTGCCAGATATGAATTAACAGATAGATACCTCGTTCAATTTGTTTCCGACTGAAATTGATGTATTATGGATAACAGAGGGATACATTTTATATGGTTTTACATATGTCCACATTTAATGTCCAGTAATAACAACTTAATGCGCTCTAATGTACATACCTGGATAAAAACATACGCAGTAAGTGAGCATATATGTGTGTACGAACCAATATCGTTACGAATTGACGTTGTAATAACCGCAAACGATCAACACAGACAAGCACAGACCAACAGGTCGGGAAAGTTTCTTCAGTATTAAAGGGTAAATTATTGTGCATTAAGAGTATTTATGGATTGTTGATTTAGATGATGATAAATTTATTAAAACAGGATGTTCTGTTAATTAATAATGGAAATGTTGGTGAAGGTATAAGATTACAAGGCTCATGTGCATGGCGAAAACATTTTCTTTTGTTGTATGATCATTTACATCATTTTATTGTACATTATTTTCCTGCGACTTTGATGTTCTGCATCAACATTTTCTTGTCTTTATTTTCTTTGACCATTTTGTATGTATGCATGCAATCTTCAATCAGTTAATTACTGGGTCACGTGGGGTTACAACAATGTCGCGAGATTACATTTAAGAAAACAGCTTTTTAACCGTGTGATTACCATAGAGGCCACATTAATGGATCAATCTTTACCAATCTTGGTTAGTTGATTTTCCTGCATGAAAAATTGGAGCAGTTCCTTACTAAGTCACGTGTAATTAAAAAGTAGGTCACTAAGTCAAATCTTAGTAAAGCTTTGTGGACACGCTTGAGGCCAAATGTATGGCCCAATTTTCACCAATCTTGGCCAGAAGGTTGGCCTGCATAAAATCTTGGAGGTCGTTACTGGGTCACGTGGGCTCAAGTCTTAGCGTTAAGCATCAACGCACGTGCATAACATTAAACCAAATTGTGATATTTTGTCTTAAGATGGTGAGATCTCTGGAGACCTTCGGAAACAAACCCGCATGATCACTAAAATAGATAAATGATATTAATGAATGACATACCTTCTACTTAGCAATTAATGTAAATAACCCATAACTTGGTATATTTTGTTCTCCCAGATCGGGTCTTTGGTTTATTTACTAGATAACCCTCATTTTCAATTTTGTCATTTTGCGTCGTAGTTAACCGACAACTAGATACGATATTGTCTTTCTGCATGATAAGTAATAATATTATGTTTTACCTGTTGTAGTGACAATGACTGATGAGGTTCATGGGCAAGTTCGGGGATCAGACACCGAGCCGGATAAATTTGAAGGTGCCCAAGATCTATGCGAACAATGTCTTGATTATGACAGGGGCAAGGAGGAGCCAGCAGTTGGCTGGTGCGAGACATGTGATAAACTACTATGTGGAGATTGTTACCAAGGTCACTATAGGCAGAAACTAATGCGCAACCACCAACTGAAACCCCTAGAAGATATGAAGGCCCGCAAACAATAAAAATACGTTGTGACAGAGTGCGACACTCACGGAGGGGAGCCATTGAAGTATTTTTGTGAGAATCACAAAGATCTCGGGTGCAGTGATTGTTTCATCGACAAACATCGAAAATGTGACAATATAGTGAATCTTTCAGGAATAAAAGTAAGTGAATCATTAGAGTTGAAAAACATTATGGAAAATATGTTGAAGTTGAAACAAAGATTGAAGAAGAATATCGAGAGCGTTGTAAATAACATTGATGTTGCCAAAAGTCAGTACAAAATTACTATTGCTAGTATTGAAGACGCTGAGAGCAATTTAAAGGCGTTCATAGAAAAGCTTGTCCACGAGATAAAGGAAGCAGCAAAGAAAATTAGAGATACTGATATGGAGAACATGCAGGTACTTCAGTCAATGCACAAAGAACTGTCTGTTTCTATGGCAACTGGGCATGAACTGGTCAGACATTATACCAAATCCGAAAATTAACGAGAGTTGTTTATCGCTATGAAGACGGTTGAAGCGGACATAAAACACGTAGAAAGACGGTAAGTAGAAGCTGAAAAGAGAAATTGTGTAAATAAATCTGAATTTACACTAAACACATTTTTGGCCAAGGTTCTAACCGAGGTGAAAGAGTTCGGTACTTTAAATAGTCCGCAGCAGCAGTTGATGCCGACACAATTTGACAAAGGTGACGAAGAGTTCGAAGTACATCGGTTTAAAGCAAGATCTTTCGCAGTATGTTGGGGCCATGGTGGAAGCTCAGGCGCCATTGATGTGACAGGTTGCCGTAATCATTTATCATAACTATGTCTCTGTATCTTGTTAGAGTTTTTAACAGTTTGCCTTTAGTTATTTTTTGTTAATTCTTATCCATTGTATATCTTTTATTACTCTTGAGTTAACTTATTTGCTCCAAATGCACAAGAGCTATTTACCAAGTTAATTATGTCCTTTATATACTATAAGTATGTCTCTTATAGGTCCTAAGTTATGTTAATATAGCTGCATTTATAAAATTCCCCCGGAACTCAAATGGTTAATGAATATGTTTTCGAGTAAAAATTTACCTTTCGTGTTCTAGTAACTACGTCATTATTCCGGTAAATGGTCGAGTATACCATTTCAAAAATGTTTCTCTTTGTATAAAGATCAGAGAAACTTGTCGAATTTATGCAAATAAAGTTCGTTATGATGTCTTACGTCATGTTTTATTTACGGCTAGAATATATTATTCTGTTGTGTATTTTTTTAAAGTCAATTAGATTCAGGCTTCTTGACTGTGTACAAAAAACCAACATAAACCTCAGCATGTGACAATGCTAGATAAAGCGTGTAAATCTTAAAGGAAACCTAACGTATATACCAATGATCCAATTGCAATAATGCACATTTTCCTTAAACAGGGATGGCGATACACACCATACGTAAGTTACTAGACTCGAAGTGTCCTGTCACACCTTTGTTCTTTAAACATGAAAACAATCAAAGGCTCTCTGTGTGTGCCTATCAGGTTGATATATACGATGTGTGGATAGTTTGATTCTTATATGGACGGCCTCTTTAAATCATTATTTTGGGTTTTAATTAAATAATATCAAAGCGTCATACGCCTTAATGGCACCTTCGTGCAGTGTACTCGCCTATGCTACTCACCAGATAGAATATCACAGTAATATGTACCACATATTTGACAATGCGTGATATTAAACAACACATTAAGGCTTCTAAAAATCAGTAACTTTAAATGCACGTAATTGGAAATAACTAACCCACAAATGACTCAGTTTTAACATTATATTGATGTAATGCAGTGAAATATAAACAAATTAACACTCGAATGACAACTTTTAAAGCGTTGTTGTGTTTATTCTATTTATTTAAGGTTATACAAAACTAAATGAACCCTTCTCACATTTTGAAATGAATGCTCTCGTTACTTCTGAGCAGCTAAATCAGTGTCCTCCCTTCTTTGTTCATCTCAAATTAGATGTACATGAGAGGAAAACAGAAAGAAAGAGAATAATGTCATCAAAAGTGGTATCATTTAAAAGATTGCAATAAACAGGCGGTAACTGTCGGGTTTGCTCTTTTCGTAAAATGACTCATCACTAATTTGTTCTTACTTTTCGCTTGGCTTGCATGTGAAATACCTTCGTTCTGCGCCTTTTCGGAGTTTGGTATATGTTGCAATGCTCATAGGACTTTGTCACATATTCTTATTTAAATGCTTTATAAAACCAAATAGTTAAATGCAATGTCATTAGCTAAGATCAAAACACCTAACACCTTAAGTTTCCCCCTTTACATGGTAGACAACTCATTGTATAGATCAGTATAATCCAGTCGCGATTACTTCCCTTGTATAATAACCGATGAATATTTTCAGCAAATTATAATGAACAAATACAGTTCGACAATGTTAATTATATTACATCGGTGACAAATTATGTATATTTAAAATGAATATACAGTGTGTCAATGTAACATTCAAACTATATCTAAAACAATGTTCACAGTTTACACAATTGGATTACAGATTACCTTTATTAGACTTTATTTAGACATTTAAAAGACTCTTTATATATAAACCTGCTAAAGATTCCGCTAAGTTTGGCTTCTACGGTTCATTAAGACTAAATAACTAGGTTTTAATGAGAATAATGCTTGCAGTCCACTCTCTGAAATAAAAAAAACGTTGTAAAAAAGCGTAGAAATAGCGTTAAATGTTACAGTAAGATAAACTGTATAAACCTTCGTCAACATTTTAAACTTGTATTGGCCCAGTTTTAAAAATATAAATAAAACTCATTACATCTATTTATCTCTGTTGTTTACAGGTACGTATAAAACAGCTGAGGGATTGTCGCCTTTGTCCATCAATTCTCAATCGTAAGGGTCTGCAATTATACAGAATTCTATTTAAAAAGAAATATGAAAAGGTCATGTGATTTAAACTTAGTATTCAACATTTTGGACCACATTTATTGTAATTAGTAGCGGAAAAAACCACAATACCGAGTCGTTATTTCAAAGAAGTATTTCCTATCTTAGCCAAGTTGCACAGCTATCGAATTTTATACTCACGTGACCACTTACTTTTGAGATCATATTGTATCATGACCCAGGCAATCTGCCCTGACTTCGACATTAATTTTAAAATAAATTTAAAACTTAGTTTAAGATTTAAGGGGAGAATTCGTTTTGTTATGAGTTTGTTTAATGTAAAACAGAATAAAAACAATAGTTATGGAACAGAAAAGAAGAACATAGTAGGGAAAACTGATGGAAGATAGAAAAAACATGTAGGATTATAGATGTCAACCCAACATAAATATATGCAAACAAGGACATTCATCTGCAATCCCAACATGTAAGGTACATGGTATCTTTTTGTGCTATCACTAAAGGTAAAGATCTATACATCGCACTGAACATTGTTTCTGTGTTATCACTAAAGGTAAAGATCTATACATCGTACTGAACCTTCTTTCTGTGCTATCACTAAAAGTAAAGATTTATACATCGTACTTAATTTTGCTTCCCATAACATTATCTAGAAAATAATACCGTTTCTTCAGCATAAAATATAAATATTGATCCAGATTTAAGAATATGTTGATTAACAAACTCTCGAGTGGAACAGAAATGCAATACGCAATATGAAGATTCAGTTACTAATGGTACTGATTGTGACGTCAAGCAATTAATAGGAAAGGAAGTCCTCATGCTAATGTGTAGAACCACCGGCGTCAGCTAAATGATCCAGTCTGACAAATGTAATGAGAATTAACTATAAAGGTCGGCTTAAGTTAAGAATTATGGAATATCTTGCTTCACAATCAAATGTTATTTCCCGTTATTGCAATACAATATGGAAAATAGTTTTACGATACTCACACTAGATCTATCTACATTGTTTGCAGGTAAATTGTCTGTATCGTTAACTAACAATCTTACAATAATCTGGAGACGATTCTTGTTTACAGCAAATATAGCGCTGCCTTCACTGTGGTATCATGTGGACAACAAGGAGCATTTCTTCGTGAGGCTTCTTTAGTTGGGCTGAACTGATGCAACCACGTACATGTAGCGGTTATACGAAAAGAATAGACAGATTTAATTTGAACTTGATATTGCTTGGGTTTAAACATCCCTTATGAAAAAAAATATTTTGAAAATCCATTTGCATACATTCAATATGAAAAGGATCTAAAAAAAGAAATAAACATATTGTGTAACAGTTGGGATTTGTATTGCATCAAATTTATACCTGCGTACAAGCTTATAACTTTTAAATACATTTCAGTGGTAATAACTTTAATTGTCAGTATATTGAAGAAAATGCCTTAAGCTGCCCTAGAAAGGTTTCCGTAAAACAAACCTTTTCACAATCGATCACAACATTTTGTATTAATCAGGTGTCATATTCAGCCCAAAAGGTGTGATTTGTTGATAAACGTATTTGTAACCAATTCATTCCATTTCATTACATCTTTTATTTTTACTTGAAGATATAATTATTTTTACTTTTTATTGTACATCGCAGCAACACAATTATCGTCATTTAAGGTACGTCTAGCTATTTTTGCGGAGAAAGACCCAAGACACTTTACCACATTCAGTCCTTCTCCCCGATCACGATCGGGTCTCAATCCAACGCGTATGCGACTAAATGGTGAGGGAAGTAACAGTAGGAGACTTTACCAATGAACTACAGGCACCCTTTCTCTTTTTATAGTTAGAGTATGCCTACTTTGTCTTTATATTTATGTTGTAAAACGTAGCTTTAAATGCGGTATTCTACAATATGGACCATTTCTTTCTATCATTCAACCAAAATGAGTATTATTACCTGAAAAGAAACTGCGAAATGTTGAATTTGTTATTGCCCACCAGCCATGAGAAATATAAAGCATAACACTCCACACGCCATTAAAAAATCTATTTCCTATCCGAACCATGCTGCACAGTGACCCCATATTTTTGAGGTCACGTTACGGGATCATCAGCTCTGACGTCGACATTTTTAGCTGAGATCCCCATTGTGCCAATTTATAGATTTGGGAATAATTGACATTTAAAGCGACATCTTTTATGATATGTACTACATTACAATTGGAGTAATGTTGTAAACAAGTTTTGCAGCAATTACACATATTTCCCAGAACAGGGGCAAGATCTTCTTACATGTATTAGATATTGTCAAACTGTCGGAAACCATCTTTAAAGTCGCAAATAGCATCCTTACTCATATTAATTACATAACGTTTGATCTGTGCTGGCGATGCTAACATTAGACAATCCAAAACGGAATATCTTGAAGATGTATGTTGGTTGATTGACGGCATTTTGTGATTTATTTAGTCTCATTAAATAGGGAGACCAGAAGCTATTTTGTAACTTGGACTCAACCCTTTTTGTCAAATTATTACCAGTAACATATTTTGTATTATGTATGGACTTGGCAATAAAGTATGTTTCATACTTAAAAAAACAATCCATGTTACATCGCAAAGATCTGTTGATTATCGTTTAAAGGTATGCCTCTAATTAGCGACAAAGATTGTAAGCGCATGTTAATATATGCGTTCGACCACGCCCCATCCAAATACCGAGTATATTTTGTATGCTCAACGGATCAAGGACTTCATTGAATAGCATTTTGCATGAGCTTATCAGGTAACAGCGACTTATTTGTTGTTGTTTTATAAAGAACGTTTAGTCAGACCACATTTAAGGATTACGGACCCGAATGACCTTAATGAATCGGTAAATATCGACTAATTTCGGATAGAATAGTAATAAACCGAAACTGCTTTTATATTCTTTCGACAGTTTTCGTAAAAACACTTGGAAGATAGAAAAACATGTAGATAGAATTTGTCACTTGAGGGAGTATATATTTACTTTGTGGGAACTCGAAAGAAAAACCTCATTTAACAAATGAGAAAAGGAATGCTAGAAAAAGTGATACAAAACCTTTGTAAATAGTACAGGATATAATGTAAGTTTACTTATGTGATTGCAGTATTTTGTAAAATAACCTATTTTGTTGTACAATTTACAATTTATGTGTCTGTTTCATATTTCACTTGCGCTCTTCAGTGTTATGTCGAATGTCTGTCACAGTATTTTAGATTTTAATGATTTTATTCTAATTTCCCTTTTTGGCCAAAAGTTATCGAATTTAATTATTCCCTGCTAAAATCCACGTTAGAAGTGTTTTAAGTTTACAATTTACAGTGGGACAAATCTTAGACTTTTATGCTTTTTGGATGTCCTCTGTTTAAGTTGATGCAAGCATCTTCTCTAGGGTTTTGAAGTTTTTTTCCGATCAATAGAACTTCTTTATACTTTCATCACCAGGAATATGATAAAATGGATCTTATAGCTTAAGCAAGAATAGGCTAACATTTAAATATAATTCAAAGTACAAACATTTGATTAGTTTGATTGTTATTTTGTTTCAACTTGTGAATTCAGCCACCATTCGTTAGCCCAAACCATAACATGAACATAAGTTACTATTTGATTCTAACAAAATAAGTCTCTCTGTATAAGTCTGTTGTGATTGCCTCAGTTAAAAAAAGTGTCTAACAGTTTGGTCCCATGTTTTCTTATGCAATCAAATAAAGCATTGTTACCTGCAAAGATCCCGCGAAATGTCCTACATCCATGTGAACAGTAAAGTATTACACCAAATTGTCATTCCAAAAATATATTTTCTTTCCAAGCCGCTCTGCACAGTTAGTTTTATTAACTAAGGCAACCTCGTCACAACTTACTTTTAAAGGTGGTATCCGACAGTTTGCATACATTAAATACATATAACAACGCTGAACCTCTGCTTTGAGGAATTTGGTCATGATTTGTGTATAAACCCATACTTTAGTCTTAATAAACACGATTTATAACACTAACTGAATTATTAAACAGAACTAATGGCTATAATCACTCGAATGTGTATTCTTTCCAGCAGTATAAAAAGCTCGATAGTTGTGTCTGCTAAAAATAGATATCGACGTCAGCGAATTACCCGGATGACTATGTAACGTGATCTCTAAAGTAAGTGGTCACGTGGTATTCTAAGTTTAAAAAAAGCTATGTCTGCAGAGTGGCTCGGATAGGAAATTATTGTTTGTAATGACGAGTAGTGATGAAAGCTCGACTATTCACACAGATCTAGGACATCATTAAACTGCATTTTGTAGGAGCTTTTCATGTTACAATGACTTATTTGCTGTTGTTGTATTTTTATAAAAATGTTTGGTCCAAAGTGACACATACCATCTTTAAGAATGACGGACCCTAATGAATTGGTAAATATTGACTCATATCGGGTAATATCGTAATAATCCCGAAGCAGCTCTCATCTTCTTTCGACAGCTTTCGTAATAGTTATTTTCAATAAATTTTTGTCACGTGAGCGGGGTGTTTCCCACTGTGACGTAATTATTTTACCAGTATGGCGGCTCGCATACGCGACAAGCGGTGCCGGTGGACAACAAAAGAAAATAATAATCCTATCATAAGATGTCAGAGAGGGGGCAAGATCCTTACAGAACATATTTACGTTGTAGGAACTCAGAAGAAAAACCTCGTTTTACTAATACAAAAATAGTGCTAGAAAAAGTGATACCAAAACCTTGTGAATATTACAAGAAAAAATGTAATTTTGCTCATGTGATTGCAGTATTTTGTGAAATTACCTATTTTCTTGTACAATTTACAATTTATTTGTCTGTATCATATTTTAATTGCGCTATTCCATGTTAGAGGCGAATGTCTGTCACAGTATTTTAGATTTCAAAGATTCTACTCTAATTTCCTATTTTGGCCAACAATCAAATTTAATTATTTCCTGCCTAAATCCACTTCAGAAGTGTTTTAAGTTTACAATTTAGTGTAGGACAAATCTTAGATGACCTATTATGTTGTCCTTTCTTAAAAAATAAGATGTTGAATCAGTATTGAATAAAAACTATTTTGGCTAATTTCCGACATTTTTAAAAGCTGATACATATTTTCTTAGAAAAAAGCTGTTAAATGAAATATCCATTGTAACATCTTCTGTAATCTGATCACACATTTTCTCAAAAGTTGTAGATATTAAATATTTATTCTATTTTGATTGTACTAAAACTGATATTTAAAAAAGATGAAGAAAAAAGCGCTTGGTTTTAGTATTAGGACAGAGTTCTTTTTACAGCATATTATATTACAATGAAAGTTAAAAAGATTATTCCAATTTACTTTTTGCATTATTATTTTCATGAGATTGGTGAAAGTACACTATAAAACATATATTTGGATATTCTAGAACTACATTTGAAAAAGCACACCTTGTTATGTAATGCACATATTCTCCTTAATTTCTTCATTTTGAAAGCCTGGGGTCTACCATCATCAAATATAAATATCTCGAGTTAAACGTACAATACAATACAATATCTTTATTTCCTCCATTGTTGGAGATTTCTTGTATATGTATAGTACATGGTATACAACTAAAATAAGACAATATAAGTGGAAACAAACTGCATTATTAAACTGAAACTAACATGGTTTAAAATATGGACAAAGGTGAGTAAGTAAAGAAAACTCATGAATAAGTAGAAGGGATAGTTTGAACATTAAATAAATAAATACATAAATAGAGACAATTTGTTATTAGGCATAATATGCATATTTAGCAGACTGACAGACAGATAAAGGAGCTTTACAGCTGTAGTGTCCAGTCTAAATAAATAGTTTTAATTTACATGGAATTCATACATTGGCACACAAGTTTTAATGACCTCCGTAGAAACCGTGGAGTTTGAACGTCTTCAATCGTTTGTAGCACTGGTGCTCCTAGTACACATAGGAGAAAGGTTTCACTATTAAGCGATTTTAGTTCGTCAGCAGAGCCAGTACCGAACATATTTGAAATATCAGACAGGAACTGGTGTTTGTAGTGCTGAGTGTGTGCACAATCACTAATTAGATGTATATGTGGGTCCGAGCTTATTGTTTTACATAGATCACAAATATAATGTTCAGACTTTAGTAATCTGGCCCAGATATGAGCAATAGTTTTCATTGTTTTCCTTCTTGAGCTGAATTTGCATACTCTATATATAACAGAGGGCTGTACATTTTGTTGTAAATTTATTAACAACTTAAAATCGTCACTAGCAGATATTCTTTCGATCCATTCCCGTCCGTCTGTAGTGTACACACGTTCCTTTACAAAGCGTTTCCAGACACGCTTTGTTGGCAGTGACGAGGGGTGTGTTAAAACATCATTAACAAACGACAAAATATCGTATTTATACAATATGACTAAAATGTCTGGAACGAATCCATAAACAACAGAGTTTGTAGACAGGAAGCTATAGTAGCGTCTAAGAAAAATGTTTCTGCTTATGTTATTAACATCTAAGCTGATTAATTTGTAAAGAAACATCAGTTTTCTTATTGTCACATCACAATACAATTTATGCAGCCCTACCATAGCCTCGCATATGTCAGATCGAGTACATCTTCTGAAGCCCTGTATGTATTTAACAACGAAGTGTTGGAACCTGTTGATCTTATTGATGCATGACCTTGATAAATTACACCATAATTCGCTACCATACAATGCTACAGGTTTAACGTCTTTTGAATAGATGTTAACTGATGTAATTGGATTAATTCCGTCTGAATTGAGTCCCTTGGCCGAGAGGGCAAAAAACGAATTCCTAGCTTTCTGTAATCTATCCTCTATACGTCGGTTATGCTTCAGATTAAAGTCGTGAGTAATACCTAGGTGAGTCACGTGATCTGTTTGTGCTATATGTTCGTCACCGTATATTATACCTATAGGTGGCGCTACACGGTTTTTCGTGAAAACTATAATGTTGGATTTTGTTACATTAATTTCTATTTTCCATCGCTTACAGTAAGAATAGACAATGTCTACCAAGCGCTGAAGATTAAGAGGTGTTGTTGCAATTAGGGAGATATCATCCGCGAAGGATGGGTTGCCTGCAGTTATGGAACCTACGGTACAGCCGTATTTGCTACGTTCTAGCGTTTGTAGGAGGTCGTCAACTTACAGGAGGTATAGGAAAGTGAAGAGGACCCCACCCTGTCGTACTGAACGCTTGACGTCTAATGGCGTCGACGTACGTCCGTTAATACGTACGACACATTTTAAGTCAGATTATGAACTTATAATCGTTCTCAAGATTTTACCCGTACAGCCGAGAGTTCCAAGTTTATAGAACATGCCTGTGTGCCAGACCGCGTCAAAAGCGGCCTTCTGATCGAGACATGCTACGTATGCATTACTTCCACGTTCTATCTGATGGTATATTGCTTCCTGGAAGTTGAAACTTGCAGTTATGCAGCTAAGTCCCTGTTGAAAGCCTTGTTGTTGTGCGGATGGAAATTGTTTAGCAATCGCTTCCACGAAGGTGTTGAGTCTCTGAAGCAAAAACTTTTTCAAATAATTTACAAAAGCAAGGTATTAGGGAAATTGGTCGGTAGCTATTCGGATCGGATTTTATTTTACCCTTGCCTTTGAATATCGGTATTAATACACTCGTCTTCCAGGAAGTTGGTATGGTCTCATGTATCAAAATACTATTAAACAGTCGAAGTAAGGCTGTGAGTAACATATTACCTCCGTAGAGAACGTGCTCGTTTAGGACGTTACCTATTCCGGGCGACTTTGATTTTTTTAGCGATTTGATAGCGTTTTTAACTTCGTCTGCTGAAATCTGACCCGTATGTATTGAACCTGTCGGCTCTTGCGTGACATATTTACGCAATTATGACGTCACGGTCACACGCTTTTATATCGTGTTCAGCGCTGAATATCCGTGTAAAATGCTGTTTAAACCCTTCCGAAACGTCACAGCCGCGATACTTTGTATCATCGATTGTTATATTATTACAAACATCACTTTTATCTCCGTCACGTTGTTTGAGTATTTTCCAGAATCGTTTGTAATCTATTTCGGCGGTTTTACTTAACTCATCCATTGCCGTATTTTCGTATTCTCGTTGTTTAAGCCCTTGTACTCGCCGAAATTCGCACTTGGCCGCTTTGTATCTTACATAGGTCGCGTAGTCACGTCCGCGTGGTTTTTTTGCTCTTAGCCAATCACGACGCGCCATTCTGGCTCTTGTATGTGCATCTTTTACCTCTGAGCACCAATACGGTTTAGCGTGGATATTGAACTTGCTACGCGGAAGACTTTTTTCGACAGTTTTAAGTGCATTGGTAATAACTGTATTAAGAAGATTAGGGTCGCAGTGGGCGCTTTCCTCATGGGCTATGCAGAGTAACTCTTGCTGCATTACACTCTGGTATTTATGTACATGCTCATCAGTGCATTTATTCCAAGCAATATTGCGCCGTGAGCCTTGTGTTTGTGAGTACTGGTATTCCGCCTTCCATGTCATTAATATGGGTAAATGATCCGAGGTCACAACATTCAAACTATCTAATACGGCAAAAGAATGAATATTTTGTTTCAAATTTGAATCGATAAGGAAGTGGTCCAGTGATGTTTTTGTGGGTATGTAAGTATAATTCTCAAATTTGTTCTGTGAAAACTGTACAGATGACAGGTGGTTTTCATTGATAAATTTGGTGAATAACCTTGATTTCTGATTACCGACTCTTTTGTCCTGAAGGTACTGATCATTGTAATCGCCAGCAGCGATAACGTTTCCCACCTGGCGATAGTATGTTATTAGCGATTCAATATCATTTAGGACTGACTGATAAAACTGTATATCATTACATGCAGGCAAATAGACACAAAATATATACAACGGTACAGAGTCAATGCATGTGAATTCGATTCCAGTGATACGATCGTTGTTGATATGATCAAGCTGTCGTAAACTCCCACGGAGTGTTTTCTTATATATGATAGCAGTACCAGATTTGCCACATCTTAGTGGATCAAGTAAGTCAATATTACAATCTATTTCAACTAAAGAATAGTAGTTTTGATTTATACTGTCAAAAAAGTTAGCCGATCTGGGTAATAATTTATGTTCTGTTATCATAGCTAGGTCAATATCATTGTTGCTTAGAAATTCTGACAGTGGGTATGCAGAAGACATTATTCCGCGGCAATTCCAACATAGGAGATTCAAGAGCATTATAAGTATGTGAATAATAAAATGCGTTAAGCTATGTTTAGTTATCGAATGTCTGTACATTTTTGACTTATATTTAACTGGTCTTTGCTTTGTTCTTTATTATTTGTTATTTTCAATCGTCCCAGTCATCGCTCGTGGGCTCCCACGGGTTGACTTGTCGTTGCCCTAGGTCGTAGTCCTCATCGTCTAGGTAGTGTTGGTATTCATGACCACCAGATTTCCAGTCACGCCATCGCTGTCGGTTTGCTGTACGGTTGTCTTGGGGGATGTTGCGTTTGTACTGATGACGTCGGTGCGGCTTTCGTGTGCGCTCCCATTCTTCTTTGGAAACCCACGCTCTATATTCTATTCCGTGTGGCCAAAAATGGACATTGTCTGTGATTTGCTTTTGTTCTGCTGGAACATTAATTTTGGCCGATGATCCTGTTTTGCCTTCAAACATGCGTATAAGTAATTATAAATGTCCCTTTCCGTCACGTCACTGTCTATGTTTCCAACGAAGTAGGAAGCAGTTTGTTTTCTTCGTACAGCTATAAATTTAGGCTGGCTACTATGACCATGTTCTTTGTTTAGAGATTCTTGGTCAGGCTCCTCGTTCCCGCTTCTGAGCCGAGCCTGTGAGTTCGACATGCTCACACCGTCGTTAGACTTTGTGCTAGGTTTCACATGTGGCATTAGTTCTTCTCTTTTACTATGTATATCGACTGGGGGACTATCAGATTTTGCTTTGGTTTGATTATGTTGTTCCATATTGGCCACACGCTGTACGTCCCTATTACGTGCGTTTGCTGCTGCCTCTGCATACGTAAGTATTGGCTGGGCAGTTTCCGTGATCGTAGAGGTAGGTATCTGTTGCGGTACTGTTGTATATACTTCCTGTAGATTGACGTCAGCACTATCACAGCGGTCCATGAATCGTTTGTTAAGCGTTGCGATAGACGATCCAAGACGCTTAATGTCTGACTGGACTTTCGAGATTTCTGTAGGTTCACTTGTGGTATTTGGCAGTTTAGCTAATACACATCTCATGGTCCCGTTCAACAGACTGAAATTAGATGCAATCTGCGATATGTCCTTTTGTATGTTTGAAATGAGCAATGAATTGTTTGCTTGTTGCATCGATATTTTTTCAAGTTCGCTATTTATGTTTGCTAACATCGCGAACATGTCCGGTGGTTCTACTGTCGATCTGGCAGAGGCAGCATCGATAATTATTGTGTCGTTCTGGCTGGGCATCACAAATAATTCGTTTAGTTCTTTTGTTTGCTCACCACACAGGAATACATACAAGGCATAACAGTCATTTGCGCACTTTTCTTCGCGTGTAGCATGTGGCGAATTTCTGCGATTTACAAGGCGTGTATGTGGACAGCCTGGTAGTTCCCGTGCACGCTCCGCAAGCCTCTGGCGGTACTCGTCTATTCTTTTGTACTCGTTAGCGCACCGTCGCTGTATTTTATGTATATAGTCGGTTCTAGTACGACCCTGTAGTTCGTCATCAAGTTCCTTGTAGAACTGTTAAGGAAATGGCGGCTGAGATAGCTCTCCGTCCTCTTCACCTTCCAAATCGACATCATCATCCGTGATACTGCTTGACTGACTGTAGGTCCGCTCACGCTTGATTCATAAAAGATTTTGGTTTACTATCTCCTTGGGGTCTCTGTGGTTCATGGTTACTTAATTTCTTATGACACTCTTACAATTAAAGGATCAATTAAAGTACCGTATATCAGGTTCTGCCTGCTTTTATGATTGGATCACGATCTGCCCATATTCAATCGTGTCTGACGAAGTTTGAGCTTTGCCGCGTCGGGGTGAACACACATCAGTATATACACAATATTTATACACACAATTCCGGTTCACACAATAAAGTAAGAAATGTCGGCAAAATCTGAAATAATTTTAATTTTGTCGAACAAAACGATATAAATGACTTGTTTAGCCGTTATATTCACTATAGTCTTTTCTCAAAAGGCTAGTTTGTCGAATCCTGAAAGAATAGTAAATTTCTCGTTTTGGCGCCATCCGTTCAAGTCAGAACAAAACACCTTTGTTCGAGTTGTTGCTAGTCAAATTTCAATATTTACTCATAATTATTGCAAAATATATATTTTAGAACATACCAAAGTGGGTTCTACTTCACTCCGTTTATAAATTCTAGTAATTATCCTTATATAGCAAAGTTTTCACCATTTTTTTCCCATATTTGCAGGAACTCACAAAAACACAACCACCATGTACAAGGGGGATAACTAGAACTAGAACTAGAACTCCAATTTTATCACAATGCTCATTATGGTCCGTAATCCGTAAGGTCAGTTTACACGATGAACCGAGTAAACAGCTCTGACGTCGATATCTACTTTAAGCCGAAACCCCTATCGTGTGTTTATTTATGGATTAGGAAATAATGGAAATCTGAAGTCATATATCTGGTAATTTGTAATGCCTAACAAATGAGGTAATGTTATAAAAAGTCTTAAAACCTAAACTAAAATATACATTTATGGAGCAATGCTGTACAAATTCCCCAGAGCAGTGATAAGTTGATGTTACACATATTACAGTTAGGTAATCACGTTTAAATCGTCAATCAGACATGTTTCTTCTACAAAAACTGGCCCAATTAATACATGAAAGTGGTTTATGAATACGGTTCTTAGTTCTACATTTCGTTACAACGTACTAGCGTCGAATGTCTCACGTTGATATACACTGTATGAAATGTATAATCAAATAAAATGTAAATAAACAATTTCAAATTTTTAGCTATACATGTAAAAAGGCCTGATTGATCTTACTTTGGACTCTACATAAAGTAAACTGTAAACCCGTATCGAGACAAACGTTACTAATGCTCTAATTTACGGCGAGATTGTATTTCATTATTACCCATTTTAGCGCACTTTTCTAATGTGTAATCTGTTACTGCTCGTTTTTGGATACAAAATACGAGTCAAATTAAAATACAAGGACTTCTATGATAAAAGTTTTGGAATGATTGTACTAATAGGACTGCATTTTAAGGGTTAATCACAACTACGACCTGTTAGGGAAACATTCACCAGGCCTTAATTGGCTATAAATCCGAAGACTCCACACTTTTCCCATTTATCCCTTTCTCTCAGATGAAACAATCCAAGAACACGCGGATGTTTAAGAGACTTTTGTATGTTTTGTCAAATTTTACATAAAATAAGCATGCCAATTATTTAATTGACCATATGTTAAGTGAATGAAAAATGTACATATGTAATTAAAGACCGTTAATAAAGCTAAAATATGTAATTCTTTTTTCCCGTTTAAGCAATAAATGCTTCAAAATACAAACATCGTTAATTGAAAGATAAAAATGATTCACTACAAACTTAACTTCATACGTCAGGTAGAAGCGCAAACGTTCACACCTTTTTCAAATCACAACTTTAATTGATTTTTAAAAGTAACACAGAATCGCACAGTAAAACCGTTTTCGATTAGACGTTGCAGGCGAGACAACCGAGGAAATACGATTTTATTACACATCTATTTTTAGTAACGTCGAATATTATGATAAGAGTATAGTGGGTGTGCAAACAAGTCTATGTCCACAAGGACATACATGGCAGCCATATTGAAGGTAACAATTTGTGTTGTACGTCCTTATTTATGTATCTTATTAAAGAAAAAACACTCGTGTTCTGCTGGCACTTTTAGTTGAACAAAACACCAGTGTACTAATGTAACTAATGGACGTAAGCTGACGTCTTTGGAAAGTCCGGAACTAACAAGGTTAGAGATACAACCATTAAAGGATAATATAGACTGTTTATAAACTTTAAATTTGCATGTTGTGCCTCAGTATCTTTGTGTTGAAATTTATTATTAAATATAAATAGAATTTCACAAAAAATCGTCTTTACTGGACTTTCAAAGCATATACACCAACTGAAGGTGAAATTAAATCTCTTATTTTTTTCCACTTTCGTTTTCGCAATCAGCTGTAAGATTAACTCTTTTTAAAATTCTGGTCTCATCATTATATATAATTTTAATTAGATTTACTTTGATTGGTTGCCTCAAGTTATTATCAAATGTTATAAGATTGTATCAATATTAATAGTTCTCAGACCTCAGTCCATGTGTATAATTATATAACACTGAAATAATAAACGTGTATGTATAACTAAAGCTTCATTGTAGTTATACAATTCACATCAATAAGTTGTTCTTGCATTCAAGTGATTGTGTTTTTAGGACCATTTTATGCTCAACAACAGGCTGTAATATGTGCAAGTTGAAACGGATATTTTACTTTTGTTCTGCCTTACAAGTGTCGAATGAATGACTTGGCCGTGTGTTAATGTTTGGGTCACCTATGCACAATGTCTTCACGTCATGGTTGTCTGAAATCCCTTCGTGCGTCGTGCGGCGTCTTGATGCTATACAGTTTGTATCCAGTCTTCTTAAAACTTGGTTCTGAATGTTTGTCTGCAAGAACTCTAAGATGAATCCGTAGCCGTGGGGTAAAACATAGCCCACTAGGATCAAACTCTAGAAAAAACTTAAGAACACAGTAGAGGCCACATTTATGGCTTTATTTGATCGCCGTTCTGTTCTAGCTTATGTTAAATGTGCCAAATATGTCTTAACAGATACCTCGTTCAATTTGTTTCCGACTGAAATTGATATGTTATAGATAACAGAGGGATACATTTTATATGGTTTTACATATGTCTACATTTAATGGCAAATAATAACAACTTAAATGCGCACTTACGTACATACCTGGATCAATACATACACAGCAAGTATATATGTGTATACGAAACTTCCCGGATGACTTCCGGTCAAGATGGCGGGACAAAACGGGATTTTCGTCGCAATGTTTTTATGGTTTTTAACAAACATTTTTATCGCACAAAGAAAGTTTTATATCCCAGATCTTGGACGTAAACACATTGATCCATCAGAGACTCTTGTGAATATACGCTCACACATCGAAAGGGACATTTGCTTGTATGAAAATATTTCGTACCTCTCTCGTTCGTACCAATCTGTAATCGAAGGGCAAGCTTTCGCTTCAGGAAAAAAAGATGTTCTACGTTAAGATAGAAACTATTCAAAGACAACACTAAGAACTGCTGTTATATTTTGTTTATTACGATGTGGTGACATTCATAGCAACCCTGGACCAGTTTTGAATAAAAATTTTGATCTCACACAATCAAAGGTCAAAGGGAGACAACCCAAATATCCCTGCACGGTCTGCAACAGAGGAGTTACAGCAAGAAGCAAAGCTATTGATTGTGATATATGCCAGAGATGGACACACATAAAATGTACTAGAGAAGTTTCCAGTGAATTGTACGAGCAAATGTGCAATCAAGATATTGAGTTTAATTTTACTTGCAGTGCTTGTACAATTGCAGAACTGCCATTCGTAAACAACAGTGATTTTAACAGCGATGATCATCTATCTACAATTAATTCTCCATCTACAGCTGATGAGGATAATTTTCAGTGTTTTCGTAATAAAGGCTTACATTTTATTCATCTGAATGCAAGATCATTGTTTCCTAAAATCTCTGAGATTAGGCACATCGCTCTAAAAACAAAAGCAGCTGTGATATCCATCACTGAAACATGGCTCGATCAGACCGTCACTGATGCGGAGATCCACATCCAGAACTATTCAGTCATCAGGAAAGACCGTAATAGACACGGTGGTGGAGTGTGCGTATATATTAGAGATGACCATGCCTTCAATCCAAAATCAGACTTAAATAGTGATGATGCATAATTCTTATTTATTGAGTTGTTGTTACCACGCAATAAACCAATATATATTGGGACAATTTACAGACCACCAAAACAAACAGACTTTTTACAGAAATTTGAAAATGTTTTAAAAGGATTGAGATCTGACTGTGAAACTTACATTTTAGGAGATTTTAATATTTGTTTTTTACAAACATCTTGTTCACTTTTTAAAGAATATTGTGGTATTTTAAATTTTTTTAACCTTGATCAAATCATTACAGTCCCTACCCGGATTTGCAGTACATCAGCTAGCATTTTAGATCACATTTTATGTAATAACAAAGAGAAAATCTCACAGAGTGGTGTTATACCAGTTGGTCTAAGTGATCATTTTATGACTTTTTGTACAAGAAAATTGATAAAAACTAAGAGTTCTACTCACAAAACACTGAAAATCAGGTCATTAAAGAATTACTGTAAAGAGACCTTTGTTAATAAGTTATTACTAGCAGATTGGAGTCCTTGTCTTTTGTCTAATGACATTAACAGTGCTTGGGTATCATTTAAAAATATTTTTAATTGCATACTAGATGAAGTAGCTCCAGTTAAAGAAGTCCGTCTTAATGTCCAGTCCGAACCCTGGTTAACGTCTGATATTTTAGATAGTATAAAAATAAGGGATAGTTTTTTACACCAGTTTAAAAAATTTGGTAAAAGGGAAGATTTCAAACAATTTGCTATTTATAGAAACAAAGTACAAAGAGACATTAAATTAGCCAAGTCAGCTTATTTCTTAAATAAAATTGAAGATAATAGGTTTGAGCCTAAGAAGCTTTGGCAAAGTCTGAAAACCCTTGGCTATAAGAATGGTAAAAATGATAATTCTAATGTAGTGTTAAACATTGAAAATGAAGTTTGTCATGATACTTTCAAAGTAGCTAGTTATTTTAATGATTTTTTCACTAGTATTGCTTCTGTACTTGTAGAAAAACTTCCCTGTGGTTCACAAAAGTATGATTTGAAATCTGATTGTCTGTCACAGTTCTATAAAAACAAAAATCCAGATAATAAGGAGTTGAATCTGAAACATATTTCTGAAAACTTTGTGTTAAAGGAACTCAATGGCTTAAACATCAGTAAAAGTACTGGTTTAGATGGTATACCAGCTAGATTTCTGAAAGATGGTGCTCATGTATTGAAAATTCCTATTACATATATTGTCAACTTATCTATATCAGAAGGAATTGTTCCAGAAGAATTTAAAAAAGCTAGAGTTAAGCCTCTGCAAAAAAAAATAGTACTTTGGACGTAGGAAATTATAGACCAGTCAGTATATTGTGTGTTGTTTCTAAGATACTGGAAAGGGCAGTTTATGTTCAGTTAGAATCTTTTTTGGTTTCAAATAATATCATGTATGAATTTCAGTCTGGGTTCAGGAAATCATATTCCACTGACAGTTGTCTTATTCACTTACTTGATTCAATCAAGGGTAACACTGCCAAGGGTTTATTTACTGGTATGATTATGTTGGATCTCCAGAAGGCGTTCGACACTGTAGACCACAATATATTATTTGGTAAATCGGAACTAATGGGAGTAAAATCAGTTTCCTGGTTTAAGTCTTATCTGTCTGGTAGAAAACAAGTGGTAAATATTGGTAAAACGTTTTCCAATGCCAATGCAGTTACATGTGGCGTTCCACAAGGAAGTATCCTGGGGCCCCTACTTTTTCTATGCTATGTCAATGACATGGTCACTAGTATTGACAAAGATTGTAAACTTATACTTTACGCTGATGATAGTACTATTTTGTTTAGTCACAAAGATCCAGAGTTCATCTCAGCTAAACTTGGCAAGGTTTTGGAAGGATGTTCTGAGTGGTTGGTAGACAACAAATTATCATTGCATTTGGGCAAGACGGAATATATTATGTTTGGGCCAAAACGTAAATTGAACAAAGACAGTCAATTCAGTGTCAGTTGTAATGGCCATGACATCAAAGGATCTAAAAAAAGTGAAGTATTTAGGTCTGGTCATCGATAATAATTTGCAAGGTGAATCAATTGTTCAGCACATTATATCCAAAGTTAATGGCAAACTTAAATTCTTATATAGACATAACAATTGTTTAGATTTTAACACTAGAAAAATATTATGTTCTGCGTTATTACAGTGTCATTTCGATTATTCTTGTTCTTCCTGGTATGAAGGTTTATCTAAAGGATTGAAAAAGAAGGTACAGATTATGCAGAATAAGGTTATTAGATTTATTAAAGGGTATACTCCTATAACGTCTATTTCATTTCAAGATTATGTGGATTTAAATATGTTAAATGTGAATAACCGTGTTAAACAGCTGAGACTTAGTCATATTCACAGAGTCTATCATAACAAATGTCCGTCATATTTGAGAAATAATTTTGAACGGCGAGAAGATAGAATGCAGCATAATACCAGATCTAGTAGTTACAATTTTAATGTTCCAAATGTTAACAATGTTAGTAAACAGACTTTTTACTACCATGGTACTGTAGACTGGAATTCACTTCCAGAGGAAATAAAAGCTGTGAAGAATGCCCATAAATACAAACTTCTGGTTAAAAAATATTTACTAAATAAACAAGTTACATACAGTACCCAGGATTTTATATACTATTGATCTGTTTTATTAGATACATGTATCTTTAATAAAAATGCTTGAAGCATACTTTTAATAATCCCGTTTTTGAACAAAGTCTTGTCCCCAATTATTGTTACTTTTTTTTATTCTTTTTTTTTCATTTTTTTAACAATTTGTTATTCCCTTAAATGGACCCCATTGGAAATAAGCTTTCAGCTTAATGGGCTATCCATAGGTCCCCAGCATCCAGTTACAACACATGTATAATTAAAATGTTTTTATTAAAAGTATGCCTCCATGGTTGTATATGTCTTAGTCTTAAGATGCTAGTCAGTAATAGTTTGTACATTGTAAATGTCAGTGTATATGTTGTAAAACCTTGTCTGTGATTTTTATTGAATATTTCTGTGATCATGTGTTATAATGTGCTAATGACCTTAAATGTCAATAAAAATATAAAATATAAACAATATCGTTACGAATTGACGTTGTAATGACCGAAAATGATCAACACAGACAGGCACAGACCAACTGGTCGAGAAAGTTTCTTAAGTATTAAAGAGTAAATTATTGTTCATTAAGGGTATTTATAGATGGTTGATTTGGATGATGATCAATTTATTAAAACAGGATGTTCTGTTAATTAATAATGCAAATGTTGGTCAAGGTATAAGATCACAAGGCTCATATTCATGGTGAAAACATTTTCTTTTGTTATATGATCTCTTACATCATTTTATTGTACATTATTTTCCGGCGACTTTGATTTTCTGCATCAACTTTTTCTTGTCTTCATTTACTTTGACCAGTTTTTATGTATACATGCAATCTTCAATCAGTTATTTACTGGGTCACGTAGGGTAACAACAATGAAGCCAGGTTAAATTTAAGAAAATAGCTTGTGAACACTGTGATTACCATAGAGGCCACATTAATGGATCAATCTTTACCAATCTTGGTTAGATGATTTGCCTGCTTGAAATTTTAGAGCAGTTCCTTACTGAGTCACGTGTAATTAAAAAGTAGGTCACTAAGTCAAATCTTAGTAAAGCTTTGTGGACACGCTAGAGGCCAAATTTATGACCCAATTTCACCAATCTTGGTCAGAAGGTTGGCCTGCATAAAATCTTGAAGGTTGTTACTGGGTCACGTGGGCTCAAGTCTTAGCGTTACGCATCAACGCACTTTCATTACATTGAACCAAATTGTGATATTCACATTTGTCTTAAGATGGTGAGAACTCTGGAGACCTTCGGAAATAAACCCGCATGATCACTAAAATATATAAATGATATTAATGAATGAGATAACTTCTACTTAGCAAGTAATGTAAATAACCCATAACTTGGTCTATTTTGTTCTCCCATATCAGGTCTTTGGTTTATTTACTAGATAACCCTCATTTTCAATTTTATCATTTTGCGTCGTAGTTAACCGACAACAAGATACGGTATAGTCTTTTTGCATGATTAGTAATAATATTATGTTTTACCTGTTGTAGTGACAATGACTGATGAGGTTCATGGGCAAGTTCGGGGCTCAGACACCGAGTCGGATAAATATGAAGATGGCCAAGATCTGTGCGAACCATGCCTAGCTGGGGATAACAAGAAGCAAGCAGTTGGTTGGTGCGAGACGTGTGATGAACTACTTTGTGGAGATTGTTACCATGGTCACTGTAGACAGAAATTAATGCGCAACCACCAACTGAAACCTCTAGAAGATATGAAGGCCCGCAAACAATTAAAACAAGTTGTGACGAAGTGCGACACTCACGGAGTGGAGCCATTGAGGTATTATTGTGAGGATCACAAAGAGCTCGGGTGCAGTGATTGTTTCATCGACAAACATCGAAAATGTCACAATATAGTGAATCTTTCAGGAATAAAAGTAAGTGAAACATTAGAGTGGAAAGCCATTATGGAAAACATGTTGAAGTTGGAACAAAGATTGAAAAAGAATATCGAGAGCGTTGTAAATAACATTGATGTTGCCAAAAGTCAGTACAAAATTACTATTGCTAGAATTGAAGACGCTGAGAGCAATTTAAAATCATTCATAGAAAAGCTTGTAAACGAGGTAAAGGAAGCAGCAAAGAAAATTAGAGATACTGATATGGAGAACATGCAGGTACTCCATTCAATGCACAAAGAACTGTCTGTTTCTATGGCAACTGGGCATGAACTGGTCAGACATTATACCAAATCTGAAAATGAACGAGAGTTGTTTATCGCTATGAAAACGGTTGAAGCGGACATAAAACACGTAGAAAGACGGTTACTAAAAGCTGAAAAGAGAAATTGTGTAAATAAATCTGAATTTACTCTAAACACATGTTTGGCCAAGGTTCTAACAGAGGTGAAAGAGTTCGGTGCTTTAAATAGTCCGCAGGAGTTGATGCCGACACAATTTGACAAAGGTGACGAGGAGTTCGAAGTACATCGGTTTGGAGCAAGATCTGACGAGGAAGGTTGGGTCCATAATGGTGCATGCCCAGACGCCATTGATGTGACAGTTAATCAAACTATCAGATTGTTATATGTACTGCTATATCCTGGCCCGAAGTCCATGACAGTGACCCTGAACATAAGTGAAGACGGTCATGATTTAGTTCAATGCAAGAGTACACATCCCTTGTCAGACAAAGGCCTTGTTCCAGTAAAAGTGTTGCAGGACAATGGGAACCATGGTATTACACTCACTGCTGGTCACACCTACAGTGTATGTACAACTATCGAGTGTGGTTATACATACCATGGTGTGAATGGCAGAGCAGAGGTTACGGCGGGAGGTGTGAAGTTTACCTTTGCCAAAAGTTCCAAAGATACTAATGGCACGTCTGTACAATCAGGTCAGATTCCAAGATTGAGGTTTACACTTACATAATAGCGACATCATAGACTACAGTGCTCGTACTGGAAATGAAAAACAAACAACGACCCATACTTAACACTAACATAGTTATAATTAATTTATTAGCAATGACTATGGATTGTATAAATATATACTCATACAAGACTTGTTAGAGAAAATACTGAGGAATCCCTCGATACATTACATCTAGAGTCTGTATAAATATCTACATTTACTTTTAAGCTTACATATGAGTCATTACCATTAGCTATTCACAAACACTGAATTATCAACATGTATCGGCATAGAAATGTAAATTGTAACATGTTGTTATATACTTGTTATTTTTCGTCATACTATAAATATATTTTTCTTTTTTCTTTTCTTACTCATCTAAAATGGCTTATTTATATCCGATTTAATTATAAATAATAAACAATTCATGAAGTAAGACCATGTACGTTTTTCAGTAAATATTTTCTTTGCGAATACAACAAAAGTGTTAGAACTTGCTAAATGTTCTGAATACAAGCTGGCCACGGTAACGGAAAAAATCTAAAACAAATAAAATACAGAAATAAATACGTATATCTTATTTAAGCCACAATCGTAAAGATTGAGCAAATTTAGAGATTGTATAGTTAATGATTTACATATACATATTACTTTTACATGAACACATCAGTCCCTCATTTGAGACAAACTGTTTGTTATTTGTGCCTTATCATGTGTTTAGAGATATAAAAGTTTTTATCCGAAGATTTCATGAACATCAATTACGAATGTTTAGGCTTGCAAATTGTAAGGTTATGTTGGATATAAAATGTTAAGTTTGCATTTTAAATGTCAGCTTTTTATAAAATAAAATATATCGGTGACAACATTAATAAAAGGAAGGGTTGCCATTATGATATATCATAACTATGTCTCTGTTTCTTGTTACTGTTATTAACAGTTTTCCTTCAGTTATTTTTCGTTAATTGTTATCCATTGTAAATCTTTTATTACTCTTGAGTTAACTTATTTGCTCCAAATGCACAAGAGTTATTTACCAAGTTAATGATGTCGACAATACCATGTCTCTCATTGTATATAGATTAGATAAGCGTGTCGAATTTATGGAAATAAAGTGCGTTATGATACCTTACGTCATGTTTCATTTACAGCTAGAATATATTATTCTGTTTTCTTAAAATTCAATAAAATTCAACCTATAAAAGAGTAATGTGTATGTGCTGATCAGATTGATATATACGATGTGTGGATAGTTTGATTCTTATATGGATGGCCTCTTTAAATTATTATTTTGGGTTTAAATTAAATAATATCAAAGCGCCATACGCCTTAATGGCACATTCGGGCAGTGTACTCGCCTATGCTACTCACCAGATAGAACATCACAGTAATATGTACGACAAGTTTGACAATGCGTGATATTAAACAACACATTAAGGCTTCTAAAAATCCGTAACTTTGAATGCATGTAATTGGAAATAATTTACGCACAAATGACTCAGTTTTAACATTATATTGATGTAATGCAGTGTTATATAAACATATTAACACTCGAATGACAACATTTAAAGCGTTGTTGTGTTTATTCTATTTATTTAAGATTATACAAAACTAAATGACCCTTTCTCATATTTTGAAATTAATGCTCACTTTACTTCTGAGCAGCTAAATCAGTTTCTTCCCTTCTGTGTTCATCTCAAATCAGATGTACATGAGGGGAAAACCGAAACGAAATGAATAATGTCATCAAAAGTGGTATCATTTAAACATTTAAAGTTCAAAACAGGCTTTAAATGCTTTGTAGAACCAAATAGTTAAATGCATTGTCATAAGCTAAGATCAACACACATAATACCTTACGTTTCTCCCTTTACAGGGTAGACAACTCATTGTACAAATCAGTATAATCCAATCTCTATTATTTCCCTTGTATAATAACCGATGAATATTTTCAGCAAATTATAATGAACAAATACAATTCGACAATGTTAATTATATAATACCGGTCCGAATTAATGTATATTAAACATGACTATGCAAGTGTGTCAATGTTGTTGTGAAGCTTATTAAAGCAGGCGCAATAAATGTTGTACTGAGTTTGTATATGATCTTCCTCTTTGAAAAGTATCAATTTCGTGCCTAACCCACCTGTATCTTCTACCAAATATTTGTAGAACGACAAAAATTAAACATTAAACTTCATAAAACTTACATTTAAACTGCACGTAAAATACAATTTCCACAGGTAACAGAATTTGGGATACGTTTTATGTTTGCGTAGCTAGGCATGATTATATGTACGCTTGGTCGCAAGTGGGAAAGGGGCGGGGTTGGGGGGTCCGGGCGAATACACCCGAGAAGACTGTGTTTCTAAATCGTTCATTGTTTGCTTCTGATGAGGCTTCAAAACCGAGGTATAACTAGACTTGTTTATATGTTACGTTACAGAAATTAATTCTTTTAAACAAATTTTTTTTTTTGTTATCTTTCCAACAGAGAAGCTACTCAAATACAAGTGCCAATTTTCTGGCCACGACCATGTATGTAAAATTTGATCCAAATTATTTATTTATTAAGGTATAAAATGTCGTGATATGGAGAAAACAAAGATTGCATTTAAGCAATTTGAGATATCATAGCAGATGGTTCAAGTGAAATAACTAGCATTTACATAAAGCAATGAAATAAACAATGATAATATAACCACTATTTGTTTATCGGATATATGTGAATAAGACACATGGCTAAACAAAACTTAGTGCCTATGGCGTAGCGACTAGAACGTCATCCAACAATGATAAATGCTTTATCTCTCAAATAAATTCATTATTAATTAAAAAGTTTATTTATAGTTTTGAAAGAAATGAACATTTAGAATGAGTTTTATCGATTTATACAGTCTTAAGAAAGTGTTCATAATCGCTTTTTTCTCAGATTTAAGTATGAATTTCCGCATATATCAAGCACAGATATCCGAACAGGGGTCAGATATTGTTACATGTAATTAATTAGTTAAATGCCTCATTTAAAGGTGGTATCCGGCAGTTAACTTTTATCAAATTCATGTAACAATACCTTACCATTGCTTTTGGGAATTAGGGCATAATTTTGCATAAACTATAGCACAGGGGCACTTATGAGGTGCCCAGGGACTGAACCCGGCCGGTCCATTATACTGACACCGACGAGTCAGGTGTAATGCTGTTCCCTTAGCCCGGAGCCTTAGAAGGGAAGCCACTACTACCAACTTTAAGTCTTTGGTTTGACCCGGGTGGGGTTTGAACGAACTACGGTCAATTCTCAGTCCGGACATTTCTCGGTTAGTGAAAATTGCAGGGTCGGACAATTCTCAGTTGGTTGATTTGCAGGGCCGGACAATTCTCAGTTGGTTGATTTGCAGGGCCGGCCAATTCTCAGTCCGGACATTTGTCCGTTGGTTAATTTGTAGGGCCGGACAATTGTTATAACAAACAATTGAGAATTGTCCGACCATGCAAATTTCACTAAATTAGAAATGTCCGGACTGAGAATTGTCCGTACCCCGGTTTGAACCTCTGACCTCCCGATCCGCAAGCCGACGCTCTACCAACTGCTTTAGTATAAGTGAAGACATTTTAGACCACTACCTACATTGTTAGACGGTACAAGTAACACTCTAAAAGCACAATAATTCCAAATCTATAAACAAGCCCGATTGTGATCTCTGCTAAAAAAGATACCGACGTCAGAGAGGATTACTCGAATGACGATATGAGGTAACCTCAAAAGTGAGTTGTCACGTGGTTTTCATAGTTAAAAGTATATATCTCTGCAGCATGGCTTAGATATGAAATACCTGCTTGCAATGAGGAATGGGGATTTATACTTTTCACACTGATCTAGGGCATCAATGAGAAGCACTTTGTAAGATCTTTTCAGGAAACAATGACTTATTTGATTATTTAAGGAGAGAACATTTTTGTCCAAGCAGTCTGATACCACCTTTGAAGGTTACTATACACAGCTTAAAATGTTTTTAATTTCAAACCACCAGAAGCGAATAGCTTAGATCACTAATTATATTATGTTAGAAAGTTGCTAAATTTATAGGTCCAATATCATAGTTTAAGTGAAAGAAGTTGTTAAGCGTATTGTAATGTTTCTCATAAAATAATGTTTCACATTAATATCAGAAATAAAAGGATTGTTTATAAGTTGTTCGTTATTACAATCCAGTTTACGGCATTAATAATGTGATTTATAGAACTGTTCTTTATAATCTCTTTGGTTACTTAGCCATTGAAGCATACCCGCACAATTTTGAAAAAAAGTATTTTGTTTAGAATTGTCACAATAAAAAGATGAATGTTAGGGATTGAAATATACGCATAAGATGTGATATTTACAACTCAGAACCAAAAAAGATATAATTTCAAAAGCTACATAAAAATGTGCTTGTACAAACTGCTTTATGGTGCATTAACAACAACATTATATTCACAGGCATGGTGATGAACTCCATCAAGTATGGTACTGCCTTAACTGTGAATAGAACATATAGCATGCGGTGATTCGGTAGCGATCAGTCCATACAGTCACGTCTTTATAACAACGAGTCAAGCAGTCCTACGACAACCATTTAAACCTGTGCATGTGCTTGAAAGGCTATGTCAAGAATCTTATAAAGATTGTTTCCGTATGAAGCTGTTCCTCTGGTCCCCATCCCCCACCCCCACGCCCCGACCCCACCCCAAATAATAAATCACTAAGTTACAATAAGTTTAATGATTGCAGCCCTCTTTCTGATAAACGTTTTAAGAAGTGTAGAAATAATATTTTGATTTAATTGTAACACAAATGAACAATGTATATAAATGCATCAACATTTTAAGTAATTTCCTTTTATAAGATATTTTACAACATTCCTGTTTATTTCCGTTGTTAACTGCACTTACAGCTGAATTAACTATACTCACACCAATACTCCACATTTTACAACAACAATGGAAAGTATTAACTATGTCCTTGCAAACCATAAGATGATCTAGGAAACAATACCGCTTCATCTGCATAAAATATATGTATTGGTTCAGTTTTAAGAATATTTGGTTCACAAACATACGAGCGGAGCAGCAAATACAATACACAATCTGAAATAGCTAATTAATAATGGTACTGATAGTGACGTCAAACTATTAATGGTGAAAGAAAACCATACACTAATATGTAGAACCACCGATGTCAGATAAATGATCTAGCCTGACATTTGTAATGAAAAAAACCCATAAAGGTCGGCTAAAGTTAAGAAATATGGGATATCTTGCTTCAAAAATCCAAATTTATTTCCCGATATTGGAATACTCTACGGAAAATAGTTATTCAAACTGGATATATTTATATTGTTTTCATGTTAGTTGGCTGTTTCGCCCTCTAACAACCTTACAGCAATCTGGATACGATGCTTACATGCACCAGCTATAGTGCTGCCTTCACTGTGGTAGCATGTGGACAACAAGCAGTATTTGTTCGCGTGGCTGTTTTATTTGGGCTAAACGGATGCAAGCATAAAAATTAGATTTAAATTGTACTTGATATTGGTTTGACTTAAACATGCCTTATAAAAATACTTGAAAAGAAATCCATTTACATACATAAACTATGTGAAGAATCTAAAAGAAGAAAATCATATTGTGTAGCAATTAAGATTTGTACTTTTATCGAATTTATACCTGCGTCATAGCTTATAACTGTGAAATACAACTGTAATACTTTCAGGTAGTTGACAGTATAAGACGTGTCTTTAGCTCCCCTAAAACAAACCTTTTCAAAAATTAATCACATAAACTTTGAAGTAATAAAGAATCATCTTCAGCCCAAAAGATGTCATTTGTAAATAAACGCATTTGTGATCATGCAACTTTGTTTCGTTTTTGTTGATGAAATATGTCGCATCAACACAATTATCGTCAATATTGTTAGATCTACCTATTATTGCGGAGAAAGACCCTAGACTAATGTCTGGGTAGAATCACCGGCGCACCTCAGGTCAGCTGGAAGACTTTACCACATTAAGTCCTTCGCCCCGATCGGGTCTCAAACCAAGTCAGTGTAAAAATGGCTTTAGCTCCCCTAAAACGTTTTCTGTAAACAAATCATGTCTGGGTAGAATCACCGGCGCACCTTAGGTCAGCTGGAAGATTTAACCACTTTAAGTCCTTCGGCTAGATAGGATGTCAAACCAACGCGTACGGACTAAATGGTCAGAGAATTTACAGCTTAAGACTCTACCAATAAACTTCAGGCAGCTTTTCTCTGTTTTAAAGTTAGACTATGCCTATAGCTGCACAGTTTTTGTATTGTTTAATTAGGAAAATCAGGTGACCACCTTCTTTTGAAATCACGGTACGTGATCATCCGGGTAATCAGCTCTGCCGTCATATCTTTTTTTTGTGAAATCACCAATGTGCTTATTAATATTTTTGGAAATAATTGACATTTAAAGCGACATTTTTACGATTTGTACTATCTTACAATTGAGACAATGTTATAAAAATATTTTTCATTAACCTTAACGTAATAAGTTTCTGCAGCAATTAAATATATTTCCAGAACAAGGGTAAGATCTTGTTACATGTATTAGATATGAGCAAACTGTCGGATGCCACCTTTAAAGTCGCAAGCAGCATGCCTAGATTGCCTTCTCATATTAGTTTGTATTCAATATATTACCGACGTACAATGTAGGTATCTTACATACCGATTGATCTTTTTAGAAATGCCGACATTAGACAATCCAAACTGATTATATGGACGATGTTTGTTAGTAGATTATTTTTCCTAACGGTTTTTCATTTAGTTTCATGAAATAGGGAGACCCGAAGCTAATTTTGTGACCTTCGATAGACCTACTTGAGCCGCCATGTTGAAACCTAAAATGACATCATGTTTTCGGAAAACTACCAGGTGGTGTTTCTAAAAATAGTAACGGCGGAGAAAACCTTCGGTCTTTTCCGGCTTAATTCGGAGGTGCGGAAGGTACTTTATTGAACATTTTGGGCAACTCTGAAATAAATAATTTGGCAAACAAGATCTAGGTGATTTTCAATAAATCAGTAAGTAGAAAAAATGAAAATAAGCCTAAAATGTTTTGAGTTTGTTAACGATTAATTACATATTTGTGATAGTTTGTTTCAAACCAAGAAAGTACCACGTCTGAATAGTTTGTGTAATGCTATTAGTTTCCAAATGGTACTCAACAGCAAATCACTTCTCCTTAAGAGGATTTTACATAGTATTGTTAGTTTTCAGGTTTTTAAACAATACACACTTTAAATGCCAATTTTAGAAGAAAACCAGTCGGATACTCCCTTAAAAGCTTTAAACAGACATGTTTCTTCTACAAGAACTTACACAATTAATACATGAGCCTGGTTTATGAATACGGTTCTTAGTTTTACATTTCATTACAACGTACTAGCGTAACATTTTTCAAACAAAATGTTCGAAAAGGTCCGTTTGAACTTACTTTGGACCCTACATAAAATAAACTGTAAACCTGCAACGAGACAAACGTTACTCATGCTTTAATTCATGGTGTGTTTGTATTTCATTATTACCCATTTTAGCGCATTTTCTCATGTGTTATCTGTTGTTGCAAGTTTTTAGGATACAATAAATGAAGAGAGTCTAATTTAAATACAAGGACTACTATGATAAAGTTTTGGCAGTGATGCTTTAAATTAAGGAAGGATAAAAAGGTCAAACTTTAGAAAAAGCTGGAGAACACAATAGAGGTCACATGTATGGCTTACTTCGATCGCCGTTCTCTTCTAGCTAATGTTAAATGTGCCAAATATAGATTTACAGATAGCTCATTCAATTTGTTTCCGACAAATGGATGTGTTATGGATAATTGAGGGATATATTTTATATGGTTTTACATATGTCTACATTTAATAATAATTACTCAAAATGCGCACTTATGTACATACTTGGATCAATACATACACAGTAAGTGAGCATATATGTGTATACTAAACAATATCGTTACGAATTGACGTTGTAATGACCGAAAACGATCCACACAGACAGGCACAGACCAACAGGCCAGGAAAGTTTCTTAAGTATTAAAGGGTAAATTATTGTGCATTAAGAGTATTTCTAGATGTTTGATTTGGATGATAATAAATTAATTAAAACAGGATGTTCTGTTAATTAATAATGCAAATGTTGGTCAAGGTATAAAATCACAAGGCTCATATGCATGGCGAAAACATTTTCTTTTGTTGTATCCTCTCTTACATCATTTTATTTTACATTATTCTTCGGCGACTTTGATGTTCTGCATCAACTTTTTTTGTCTTCATTTACTTTGACCAGTTTGTACGAATGCAATCTTCAATCATTAAAAAGTAGGGCACTTAGTCAAATCTTAGTAAAGCTTTGTGGACACGCTAGAAGCCAAATTTATGGCCCAATTTTCACCAATCTTGGCCAGAAGGTTGGTCTGCATAAAATCTTGAAGGTCGTTACTGGGTCACGTGGGTCCATGTCTTAGCGTTACGCACCAACGCATGTTCATAACATTGAACCAAATTGTGATATGTACATTTGTCTTAAGATGGTGAGAACTCTGGAGACCTTAGGAAATAACCCGCATGATCACTCAAATATATCAATGATATTAATGAATGAGATAAGTTCTACTTAGCAAGTAATGTAAATAAACCATAACTTGGTCTATTTTGTTCCCCCAGATCAGGTCTTTAGTTTATTTACTAGATAACCCTCATTTTCAAATTTGTCATTTTGCGCCGTGGTTAACCGACAACAAGATACGATATTGTCTTTCTGCATGATACATCGAAAATGTGACAATATAGTGAATCTTTCAGGAATAAAAGTAAGTGAAACATTAGGGTTGAAAACCATTATGGAAAACATGTTGAAGTTGGAACAAAAATTGAAAAAAGAATATCGAGAGAGTTGTAAATAACATTGATGTTGCCAAAAGTCTGTACGAAATTACTATTGCTAGAATTGAAGACGCAGAGAGCAATTTCAAGGCACTCATAGAAAAACTTGTCCACGAGATAAAGGAAGCAGCAAAGAAAATTAGATATACTGATATGGAGAACATGCAGGTACTGCAGTCAATGCACAAAGAAATGTCTGTTTCTATGGCAACTTGGCATGAAATGGTCAGACATTATACCAAATCTGAAAATGAACGAGAGTTGTTTATCGCTATGAAAACGGTTGAGACGGACATAAAACACGTAGAAAGGCGGTTACTAGAAGCTGAAAAGAGAAATTGTGTAAAAAATCTAAATTTACTCTTAACACATTTCTGGGCAAGGTTCTAACCGAGATGAAGAGTTTGGTACTTTAAATAGTCTGCAGCAGCAGTTGATGCCGACACAATTTGACAAAGGTGACTAGGAGTTCGAAGTACATCGGTTTGGAGCACGATCTGGCGGGGTAGGTTGTGTCCATAATGGAAAATCAGACGCCATTGATGTGACAGTTAATCAAACTATCAGATTGTTATATGTACTGCTATATCCTATCCCGAAGTCCATGACAGTGACACTGAACATAAGTGAAGACGGTCATGATTTTGTTCGATGCAAGAGTACACATTCCACGTCAAGTGGAGACCTTGTTCCAGTGAAAGTGCTGCAGGAAAATGGGAACCATGGTATTACACTCAGAGCTGGTCACACCTACAGTGTATGTACAACTATCGAGAGTGGTTATACCTACTGTTGTGACATTGGCACAGCAGAGGTTACGGTGGGAGGAGTGATGTTTACCTTTGCCAAAAGTTCCAAAGATACCAATGGCACGTCTGTACGAATAGGTCAGATTCATAATATTAAAATCTTGTCTGTGTAAATTAACCAATATAAAACATCTTTACGTGACAATGTTAGAAAAGACATGTAAGTCTTAAAGGAAACCTAATGTTTGTACACATACAAATATTGATGCAAGTGTAATAATGAACATTTTCTTTAAACAAAGATGACCATTATATGTAAGTTACAAGACTAAAAGTGTCCTGTCACACCTTTGTTCTTTTAGGCATGAACACAGTCAAAGGCTCTCTGTATGTGCTGATCAGATTGATATATGCGATGTGTGGGTAGTTTGGTTCTTATATGGACGGCATCTTTAAATCATTATTTTGGGTTTTAATTAAATAATATCAAAACGCCAATACGCCTTAATGGCACCGTCTGGCAGTGTACTCGCCTATGCTTTTCACCAGAAAGAATATCACAGTAATATGTTCCACAAATTTGACAATGCGTGATATAAAACAACACATTAAAGCTTCTTAACACAGTAAACTTTAAATGCATGTTATGGGAAATAACTAACAACAAATGACTCAGTTTAAACATTATATTGATGAAATGCAGTGATATATAAACATATTAACACTCGAATGACAACTTTTAAAGCGTTGTTGTGTTTATTCTATTTATTTAAGATTATACAAAACTAAATGACCCTTTCACACATTTTGAAATGTATGCTCTCTTGACTTCTGGGCATCTGGGCAGCTAAATCATTTCCCCCCTTCTTTGTTCATTTGAAATCAGATGTACATGAGGGGAAATCAGAAAGGAAGAGAATAATGTCATCAAAAGTGGTCTCATTTAAAAAAAATGCATCAAAACAGGCTTTAAATGCTTTATAAAACCAAATAGTTAAATGCAATGCCATTAGCTAAGATCAAAACACCTAATACCTTTAGCGCAAGGAAATAACGTCTAAGACGACGTCAGTAAAGTCGCGTTTTATCGCGCGTCATTATAACACTCTTGCTTTTCGAAGTACTCGCCACCATGTTCAATACAGCGGTGATGGCGATGAACCCACTGTCGAAAAATGTCTCTGTACCATTCACTGTCGTACTGTTGTGTAATACGGAGGGTCTCCGCCCCTTTAACTCCTGTAGGGAAGCGAATCACTGACCTTTAAGTTGCGACTTGATGGTGGGGAACATCGCAAAATCAAACGGAGCCAAATCCTGGGAATACGGCGGATGGGACACAGAGCTGCATCCAAGTACTGCCGGTTCTAGTGCCGTGGCCCCCGCGGTATGCGAAGATGCGTTGTCCATGTGAAGGATGAAATCTTCCAGGGGCACGCCAGGCCGTTTCTTACTAAGGGCATGTACCAAATTACGCCGGAGTACCTGCAAATGACACAGAAATGGTGTAACATGATTGATACTTTAATATATACTCATTAATCTTCATCTGGAGAATGTTGTCAATAACTTGATACCGGTGTAAACGAAAAGATATATTTTAAAATATATAAAGAAATAAATGAAAACATTTTTTTTAAACATGTTTGGATAAGATGAATTGTTTTTTTAATCAAAAGCTAACAAAACTCCTCGGTTATTGTCTGATTACTTTTATAGTGTTTATAAATGTTTTATGGTCCTTTTCTGATTATATAAGTAAATTATAAATGCAAACATTGCAAAAGTAGTCAGCGTTTACTGTAGTGTTTTTGGGTACGGTGTGTTGCAAAATCATGCCGTGCATGTCTGCAATCATGATAAACATGTATTTGTCACCACATTTAGAAACACGGGCTTTCTTAGGGGGCGGGGATCCAGTCCGTTTCCAGACTGGGACTTCGGATCATAAAACCATAACCAAGTTTCGTCCGTGGTAATGATTCTAGACATGAAGGCATCTCCCTCTTTATTAACCCTTCGTAGAAACGCCCGGGAATCCGCCACGCGCCGCGCCTTCTCATGCTCCTTTAGCAGCCGCGGCACCCAATGCGCATAGACCTGAAATAAAATATATATATTTATATTTGTTTTTTATACTGCAAAGCATGTTCAGTTATATTTAAAGAACATTTACTGACTTTGTCTTAATTGTAGCAATTAGTATTACGTAATGCTTAACTTGTTGCGTAAGTGTTAATGTTTTATTTCTTTCAGTGCAACACTCCTAATTAAATTATCTTTATTGCATTTATGATTCAAAAGATAGATATATTTATTAGATACTTCATACAAAACAATGACAATAAAAATACCTTTGTCATATGCAAGTCTTCCCTCAGAATGGTGTAAATGGTGCCGATACTAATGCCAAACATGTCCGATAGCGTTCGCACAGTCAAATGTCGGTCTTCCTGAAGGGCCTGCTCAATTGACGCCACTAACGTCGCCGTAATTTTCCTCTTTCTTCCTTCCCTTTCTCTATCCTCTATGCTTTCGTCTCCATCTTTAAAACGTTTATGCAATGTAAAAACCAGCGCACGGCTCACGGAATCCTTCCCCTTTGTAACTTGAATCTTTACATAAGTTGCAGATGGTGTGTTGCCTAACTTTTGACAAAACTTTATTATTGATCGAATTTCAAGACGGTCAGAAGACGGCATTGTTCTCGTGTTCGACGTTGTAACCCGTGTGATGCAAATCTTGTTTATGTCAAAATCTAACGCTCGAATGACGTCAAAACTGCATATGACGTCACTAAAACTGTAAGCGACGTTCTGGTGGTATTTTAAGGTTCGCAGATACAATTACGACAATTTTATGTGACATTGAAGAGCGCGCATGTGGGACTTTTGGCGTGCTGCGCCGGGTCCCTATTACCATGGTATTTCAATCGGCTATTATAGACGCGTTATATAAAATATCACTTATAACTGCACATCGTCATAATGCATTTGTGTTCAGATTACAAAATATGTTAAAAATCTTGAAACTTTTTGAACAACCCTCGTATTTAACATGAATATACAGTGTGTCATTTTTTGTAAAGCTTATTGAAGCTGCTGCAATTAATGTTGTATTAAGTTTGTATATGGTCTTCCTCTTTGAAACGTATTCATTTCGTGCCTGACCCACCTATATCTGGTGCCCATGCATTTGCTCAATGACAAGACAAATACACGAAAGACTTCCTAGAACTTAACATTCAAACTACATGTAAAACAATTGTCACAGTTTACACAACTTGATATACAGATTGCCTTAAAGGAGTTTTAAAACATTTTTGACCAAAAGTCTTTTCTCCAACAACCAAAACATATTGTAACATGAACAGTTCCCACGAAATGCGGTTTGTTGATGTCCTAAATCTTTGTGAAACGTAATCACCCCAGTCGTCATTACAAATGTCTATGCCCTATCTGAGCCACGCCACACAGTGAGATATTTATAAACTAAGATAACAGAGCAAGCAGATTTGAGATAACGTTTTAATCATTGTACGAGGAATCCGTTCTGGCGTCCATGTTTATTTTTAGCAGAATTTCTAATAGTAGTTATTTATAGGCTTAGAAAGAATTAACAAATAGATAGATGTTTAACATGCTCTAATGTCTGACAATTGAGGAAGTGTTCACAATCTCTTTTAAGACTGAAGTACGAATTGCCGCAGATAAAATGCACAGATACCCCCAAAAGGGGTCACATATTGTTATATTGTTATAAGTATTAGATATAGGAAAACAGTCGGATACCACATTTAAAGTCTGACACATAGCTGAAAAAATATTTAATTTGAAACAACCAATTGCGAAGCGGTTTGATTATAAGTTTCGTTCTTTTTTAAAGTTACCAAATTTAAAGGTCAATTATTATATTTAAAGATACATTAGTCTTAGGCCTGCTTCAATGTTTTCTCTAAAATAATGTTATTTTAATATAATTTAATTAAAATCTCGATCAGTCCATACTGTCATTTTATTAGAACGGGTCGAGCGGTCCTACAATAACCATTATAAGCTGTGCATAGGCTAGAAAGACCTTATTTAGACATTTAAAAGACTCTTTCTATATAAACTTGCTCATGGATTCCTCTTAGTTTGGCTTCTACGGTTCATTAATACTAAATCACTAGGTTTTAATTAGAATAATGCTTGCAGCCCACTTTCTCAAATAAACAAACGTTTCTCGGAAGCGCAGAAATAGCGGCCTGATTTAAATGTAACACTAAGATAAACTGTATATTCTTTCTTCATTTTTTATACTTGTCTTGGCCCAGTTTTAAGAATATCAATAAAACTCATTACATCTATTTATTTCTGTTGTTTGCAGGTAAGTATGAAACAGCTGAGGGATTGACTCCTTTGTCCTTTAATTCACAATCGTAAGGGTCTGCAATTATACAGGATGCTATTCAATAAGAAATATGAAAAGGTCAAGTGATTTAAACGTGGTATTCAACATTTTGGGCCAAATTTATATTAATTAGTAGCGGAAAAACAACAACACCCGGTTCGTCAACCCAACATAAATATATGCAAACAAGGACATTCAACTGCAATCCCAAAATTTAAGGTACATCGTATCTTTCTGTATTATCAGTAGAGGTAAACGTCTATACAACGTACTGAACCTTCTTTCTGTGCTATCACTAAAAGTTAAGATTTATACATCGTACTTAATCTTGCTTCCCGTAACAATATCTAGAAAAATAATACCGTCTCTTCAGCATAAAATATAAATATTGGTCCAAGATTTAAGAATATTTTGAGTCAAAGCTCTCGAGTGGAACAGGAAATGCAATACGCAATATGAAAATTCAGTTAATAATGGTACTGATTGTGACGTGAAACAGTTAATGGGAAAGGAAGTCCCCATGCTAATGTGTAGAACCACCGGCGTCAGCTAAATGATCCAGTCTGACAAATGTAATGAGAATCAACTATAAAGGTCGGCTTAAGTTAAGAATTATGGAATATCTTGCTTCACAGTCAAATGTTATCTCCCGTTACTGGAATACAATATGGAAAATAGTTTCACGATACTCACACTAGATCTATCTACATTGTTTGCAGGTAAATTGGCTGTATTGCTCACTAACAATCTTACAATTATCTGGAGACGATTGTTATTTACAGCAGATATAGTGCTGCCTTCACTGTGGTAACATGTGGTGAACATCCCGCATTTGTTCGTGAGGATTCTTTAGTTGGGCTGAAGGGATGTAAGCACGTACATGTTGCGGTTATACGAAAAGAATAGACAGATTTATTCTGAACTTGATATTGCTTGGGTTTAAACATCACTTATGAAAAAAACAAACGTATTTAAAAAATCCATTTGCATACATAAAATATGAAAAGGATCTAAAAAAAGAAAAAAACATATTGTGTAGCAGTTAAGATTTGTATTTCATCAAATTTATACCTGCGTATTAGCTTATAACTTTTACATACATTTCAGTTGTAATAACTTTAATTGTCAGTATATTGGAAAAAATGCCTTTAGCTGCCCTAGAATGGTTTCTGCAAAACAAAGCTTTTCACAATCGATCACAACATTTTTACATTAATCACGTGTCATATTCAGCCCAAAATGTGTGATTTGTTACTAAACGTATTTGTGACCATTTCATTCCATTTCATTGCATCTTTTATTTTTACTTGAAGATATAATTATTTTCATTTTTTATTGATTTCTCTTTTTAAATACATCGCAGCAACACAATTATCGTCATTTAAGGTACCTCTAGCTATTTTTGCGGAGAAAGACCCAAGACACTTTACCATATTAAGACCTTCGCCCCGATCACGATCGGGTCTCAAACCAACGCGTATGGGACTAAATGGTGAGGGAAGTAACAGTTGGAGACTTTACCAATAAACTACAGGCATCCTTTCTCTTTTTTATAGTTAGAGTATGCCTATGTTTTGTTTATATTGATGTTGTAGAACGTAGCTTTAAATGCGGTATTCTACAATATGGACCATTTCTTTCTATCATTCAACCAAAATGATTATTATAACCTGAAAAGATCCCGAGAAATGTTGTTTATTAGTGCCCACCAACCATGGGAAATGTAAAGCATAACACTCCACTTGCCACTACAAAAACGTATTTCCTGTCCGAACCATGCTGCACAGTTTGCTATTTTTAAACTAAGCAAACTACGTGACCCCATGTTTTTGAGATGACGTCACGGGATCATCAGCTCTGACGTCGAAATGTTTTAGCTGAGATCCCCATTTTGCTTATTTATAGATTTGGAAATAATTGACATTTAAAGTGACATCTTTCAAGTGACTTGTACTACATTACCATTGAGGTAATGATGTAAAAAGATTATTTTTGCAGTAATTACACATATTCCACAGAACAGGGGTAAGATCTTCTTACATGTATTAGATACGGTCAAACTGTCGGTTGCCATCTTTAAATTCGCAAACAGCATCCTTACTCATATTAATTACATAACGTTTGATCTGTGTGGGCGATGCTAACGTTAGACAATCCGAAACGGAATATCTTGAAGATGTATGTTGGTTAATTTTTTCACGGCATTTCGCGATTCATTTAGTCTCATTAAATAGGGAGACCAAAAGCTATTTTTGTAACTTGGACTCAACCCTTTTTGTCAAATTATTACCAGTTACATATTTTGTATTATGTATGGACTTGACCATAAAGTATGTTGCATACTGTTAAAAAGAAACAATCCATGTTACATCGCAAAGGTCTGTTGATTATAGGTTAGAGGTATGCCTCTTATTAGCGACAGAGATTGTAAGCGCAAGTTAATATATGCGTTCAGCGCCTCGACCAGATCCCATCCCAATACCGAGTATATTTTGTATGCTCGACGGATCAAGGACTTCATTGAATAGCATTTTGCAGGAGTTTTCAGGTAACAGCGACTTATTTGTTGTTGTTTTATAAAGAACGTTTAGTCAGACCACATTTAAGGATTACGGACCCGAATGACCTTAATGAAAAAGTAAATATCGACTTATTTCGGGTAGAATCGTTATAAGCCCGAAACAGCTCTTACATTCTTTCACAAGATCCTTTACAGAATATATTTACTTAGTAGGAACTCGGAAGAAAAACATCATTTTACTAATAGAAAAAGAAGTGCTAGAAAAAGTGATACATAAAGACTGTGAATAGTACAGGATATCATGTAATTTTACTTATGTGATTTCAGTATTTTGTGAAATAACCTATTTTGTTGTACAATTTACAGTTTATTTGTCTGTATCATATTTCACTTGCGCTCTTCAGTGTTACTGTCGAATGTCTGTCACAGTATTTCAGATTTTTAAGATTCTATTCTTAGTTCCCATTTTGGCCAAAAGTTATCGAATTTAATTATTTCCTGCTTTAATCCATTTCAGAAGTGTTTTCAGTTTGCAATTTAGTGTGGGACAAATCTTAGATGACTTACTATGTTGTCCTTTCTTTAAGAAAAATAAGATGTTGAATTAATGTTTTCGGCTAATTTCTGATATTTTTTAAAGCTGATACCTATTTTCTTAGAAAAAAGCTATAAAATGAAATATCCATGGTAACGTCTCCTGTAATTTGGTCACTCACTTTCTCAAATGTTGAAGATATTAAATATTCATTCTACTTTGATTGAACTAAAAATGATATTCAAAAAAGAAGAAGAAAAGAGCGCTTGGTTTTAGTATTATCACAATTGCCAGAGCTCTTTTTGAAGCATATATTATAGTAAAAGTTAAAAAGATTAACCCATTCTACTTTTGCATTATTATTTTAATGAGATATTTTGAAAGTACACTATAAAATCATATATTTGGATATACTAGAACTGCATTTGAGAAAATACACCTTGTTTTGCAAGACACGTATTCTCCTAACTGTCTTTTGGAAACCTGGGGTTGTCCATCATCAAACATAAATATCTCGAGTTAAACATGGTTTTTAAAGTGTTTAAAATCAGAAAAAAAATTGCTTTATAATATTTTTAGAAAAGAGTATGGTCCACCAATTTTATCACAATGCTCATTATGGTCCGTAATCCGTAAGGTCATTTTACGCGTTGAACCGGGTAAACAGCTCTTACGACTATATCTACTTTAAACCGAAATCCGTATCGTGTTTATTTATAGATTAGGAAATAATCGAACTCTTCATATATTTTGTAATGTGTAATGCCTAACAAATGAGTTAATGTTATAAAAAGTCTAAAGTATGTTACACATATTAGAGTTAATCACGTTTAAAGCGTCAAACAGACATGTTTCTTCTACAAGAACTTGCACAATTAATACATGAATTATTAATTAATTATGAATTATGATTACGGGTCTAAGTTTTACATTTCATTACAACGTACTAGCGTCAAATGTCTCACGTTTACATAAAATGTATGTAATGTATAATCGAATAAGATATAAATAAACAATTTCAAATTTAAGCTATACATGTATATACAAAATGTTCGAAAAGACCTGATTGATCTTACTTTGGGCTCTACATAAAGTAAACTGTAAATCCGCATCGAGACAAACGTTACAAATGCTTTAATTTACGGCGAGATTGTATTTCATTATTACCCATTTTAGCGCATTTTTCTTGTCGTATGTGTTATCTGTAATCCGATGTTACTGCACGTTTTTTTTTTGATACAAAATACGAAGTGAGTCGAATTAAAATAGTAGGACTACTATGATAAAGCTCTGGCAGTAATGTTTATTTACAGCTTTGAATTTAGGAACGATAGCATTAATAGGACTACATTTTCAAGTGTTAATCACAACTACGACTTGTAAAGGAAACAGCCACCAATCCTTAATTGTCTATCAATCACAATACTACATATTTTCCCAATTCCTCCCTTTCTCGCTAACCGATGAAACAATCACGATAAAACACCCGGATGTTTAAGAGACTTTTTATGTTTTGTCGAATTTCACATAAAATAAGCACGTCAATGGTTGAATTGATGTGTTAAGTGAAGAAAAATGTACATATGTAATTAAACGCCGTTAATTAAGAAAAATATATGCAATTCTTCATTACCAGTTTAAGCTTCTAAATACAAAACATTGTTTCTTTAAAGATGAAATTGATTAACTACAAACTTAACTACATACGTAAAGCAGAAGCGCATACGTTCACAACTTTTTCAAATCACAACTTTATTCACTTTTAAAAATAACACAGATTTGTTATTTGCGCGTCGAAAAACAATATTCGACTAGACGTTGCAGGCGAGACAACCCATGAAATACGATTTTATGATACGTCTATTTTTAGTAACATCGCATATAATCATGATAACAGTACTGAGTGAGCAAAAGACAAGTCTATGTCCACTGGGGCGTACATGGCAGCCATATTGAAGGTAACAGTT